>CM031243.1:661123532-661190099 GCA_018340775.1 Taxus wallichiana var. yunnanensis
TTCTTGGGCTGAATCTATGTGTAGACCTCTGCATAGTGAGGCATAAGGTTTCTTAGAGGCCTACGTGAGTGAAATATTGACTACTCAATGTCCCAGATCCTGCTGACGTAGAGTCACCGTATCATAAGATAAATGAGTTCAATCAAACTCGTTGTGTAGCAGTATCAGATGTTTTCTTTCTGGAGTGACTATGTGATAGGTTGAGTAGATATTAGTGAAATAGATGGTATGCCCAAGCTATTCATATGTTGTTTTAGAGACGGAAGAGAAGGCTTAGTTCGTTCAGGAAGAGTTTTGCTTGTATTCCTCCTTCGGCCCGACCTAAACCTTGTGATCGGGTGACTCGAGTCAGGGTCACGGTAGAGGATCTTGTGTCGATTCACTTATATTTTCAACAGATTATCCCTTGCTTGTTTAAATTCAAGTATCGAATGAAATGGGGTTCTATTAAATCCATTATGTAAGCGTAACAAACCTTCAATAATTCGGTAGGGACTTTCGAGTAAGTGTTGACGAGGCATGTATGAAAATAGAATGGTTACCTTTCTTCAATTGGGTTAGACTTGTATGAAAATGGAAAAGGTAGGAATCGACTTCGATTACATATTTTAGTGAGCTAAGTCCTTAACTCTTACAATGATCATACGAGTGGTGGATTACGGGTTTATTATCGATTATGTGATGTAAGATAATAACAACCTTTGGTGAAAAGACTTCTTCTTGATCCTTGCTGTGTAATCCAACTATAGTTGTTGAATGTAATTTAGTTGGATAGAATCTAATTTATTTAACTTCAAGAAAAAAAATAATTAGGTTCGGTGAGAATTACTTGGTATGTTGAATCTTGATTCGATTATTGTGTTGTGAGTATTATATGTATGTTGGTTTATTCAATGTCAAAGTGAAGTTAACTTTAATCTTTGACCGGGCGATTTGTGTTCATATATGGTTGGGGCCTATATTCTTCCTAAAACAAGGATGTGTGTTAATGAAGTCTTTATCTTCACCAATAAGGTCTCACCTTGATTATCTTGGAATATCTCTCTCAACTTGAATATGGGGATTTCTCCTTGTTGGCGGTATAAATCTCTTCATCTGTGAAACATATTGATTAGTGGTTTGTGATTTGATCCATTCTTGAGTTTAGAATTTTACTTTCATGATATTATAAAATGTTAGCTTCTTATTGTACAGAATGGGTAGTCTTAACATGCTCGGTTCAGCCTAGCGACCGACTCTAGTTAATATTTGTGCGAGATGGATTATGCGAGTAGACTAGAGGAAAAGAGTGTAAAAGGTTCATATCCGTACAATTTATGAAGTTCCTAGTAAAAATGTCCAATGTGTTTATAGAATTGTGTAACATTGCTTAAAGAGAGTTTATATGACCTCTTGCCTGGAATTGTTCGGAGAATTACGTGAAGAAGTAGTTTTGTCTTTTTTTGTAATTTGGCTGGTAACTCTTCTTAGTGAGAAATAATATTCAATCTCTTCACTGGCATAAGCATTGTAAAACTTTGATCTTGAGAATTAAGTGTTAATTTAAATCTTTCTAAGACTTTGTATTGATGTGTTATATGTAAGTTTTAATGGGGTGGCTTTTCCTTACAAAAGTTACCTAAAAGTTTTATTCAAAGAAATATGTTGTGGAGGAGATCCCCTTGAGAGCAAACAATGTCTTAAGTAATCAAGAGTGAGACTATCCTTGCAAAGTGAAATTATATCACGTGATATCCCTAGCTAAACTAGTAAACCCTACTCTTTTGGTGAATGCTTAAAACAAGCTTAAAGGAAAACAATGGTTAGTTTCTAATAAGATTTAACAAGTAAGAGAAGAAAATTTAAAACCACTCAATTTATCTCTAATTTATTTAAAAGTAAGTAGCTTCCTCTTGATAAGCTCTTTGGTGAAACCTAAGTAAGAGCGCTAATAATTACGTATAAAACCTCAAGCTTCAATTAAACCTCAGTAAGAACTAATGACGTCTTAAGGGTGAACTCATTTGACCTTCTTCCTTTAACTTTATCCAAGGTACCTTGTAATTTTTCTCTTAAGTTTGTTGAACGTGAACCATGTTGTCATAAGGGCATGAACGCGAGTTCTAAGTAACGTAAGTGTGAATAGATGGCCTCCAGTGGAATTAAATTACCATTTTTATCAAATAAATATATAAAACAAATAATTGTTATAAAGAAGAAGACTTTAAGTGAACTACTCTACACGGTGTATAAGAACATAACTCATTGGTAAGATGATTTGTGCGAATCATATATTGAATCCTTTCAAAAAACTTAAATCATGAGTTAAAGGGTGTCTTATCAAAATAAATAACCTCCAATCATTTCTTTGGCTTGCCCTAGTGTGAGAGTGTCTTGTGGTTGAGCCTCTATGTTATTCTCAAAAAAAAAAAAGTATATTATCCTTTTTGGGTGTGAACGTTTCCGTGTTGACCTTGTGGTCATCCCCAAAGTAACAAGTGGTTCCCGAGTTGGTTGTAACTTTGTGACGACATGTTGTGTCGTGTTTTGTGTCGAAGCAAGTAAAAAAAAATCCTGTCTTTTTTACTGTTGTGTTTGTGTGTGTGTTGATTTTGGAGTGCACAATGGTGGCTCCCATTGTTTTGTGAAAAGTGATATCCGGACCAAACTTACTAATTCCCCGTTGAAAAGTTACATTTATCTTAAAACATTAGAAATAAAGAATTAAATAATTCTTTCCTTCAATTATACTTACCTCTACTAGATACAGTAGTGCTATGATAAAAAATACATTAACCTTTTCTAAGAAAAATTACACCCCTGAATTATCTAAATCTACATTAGAAAATGGATAACAATACCAACAAAATTGTATGAGCTTAAACATATTTGTTCTATTTTTACTTCCAAAAAATACATTTCTATGTGTATGCTTGGAATTTATGTTGCTTTATAATAATATCAATAATGAGTCAATTAAGATTGACTTCACGTAAAAATAATAATATTAAGATCTAATAATAGCGAAAAATAAAGAAAATGTTTAAATTTAAGGTACTAATGTCAGCGCCATAGACACTTGTCTAATCTGCCTAGGACTTAATCCCCTTGAATATTAACTAGTGTTTACAATTTAACTGAATGAACGGACGACCAATTTAGAAGATGAGAGAAATGCAGGAACCATAACTTGTTTTTGGTGAAGTAGAAAAATTATATACGTAACAAGTCTTTACAAAGAGTTACATACCATTTTTGCAGGAACCATAATTTACAAAGTCTTATATACGTAACAAGTGGAATAATATCGTTGCCGTGACCATATTTGTAACAAGTCTTTACAAAGAGTTACATACCATTTCTTATCCAGGTCAAAGCAGTGTTCCTGAGAAATGCGAACAATTAAATAGTGAACACTACAATTCTATGTGGAATAATATCGTTGCCGTGACCATATTTGTCTGTGTATCTACGTTTATGAGGCATTTTGTCAATAAACACAGGCTCATTCATTTTGCATTTGGTCGTCGATGGTAGGCATTTTTAATGTATATACATCACCCAAAGCACATATACATTAATTAATTAATCCATGTGAGAGTCTTTAACTCTTATATAAAGCAAATGCAATACACAATTCTTCATTCATTCATATTAGTTGTTGTAGTGAGACGTGTGCTTTCATTTTGTGAAGTACAGAATGGCTATGAAGATTTACTTGACAGTATACATGCCTCTGCTGATGATCATATGTTGTTATACGTCTAATGTGGTTGGAGCGGATCCCGATCCCTTGCAAGATTTCTGCGTTGCAGACCAGCAAAAACAAAGGTATAGGCAGAATTTATATTATTATTGTTGTTAATGCGATCTGTATATGTGTTTAAAACTAATGCTAGCAATATTGAGTAGTACAGTTTTGGTGAACGGGTATGCGTGCAAAGACCCAACTACGGTTTCAGTGGAAGACTTCTCCTTTGCGGGTCTGCGAAAGGCGGGCGACACAAACAATCCGGTGCAATCAAAGGTGACCCATGCCTTCGTTCAAGATTTTGGAGGCCTCAACACTCTGGGAGTGGCGATTGCCCGCATCGACTATGCAGTGAGCGGACTAAATCCTCCTCACTTTCACCCGAGAGCCTCTGAAATACTTTTGGTATTGCAAGGCAAAGCTTCTTGTGGGCTTTGTCGACACTAACAATACCTTGTTCAGCAAAACATTGGAGGAGGGAGACATTTTCGTATTTCCTAAGGCCCTGCCCCATTTCCAGCAGAACGTTGGCAATCAACATGCAGTGGCCATCGCTGCATTTAATAGCCAGTTTCCCGGTATTCTCACCATCGCCAATTCTCTCTTTGCTGCAACTCCTCCCATCCCCGATTCCGTTCTCGCCAAGGCCTTCCGCATCACCCACAATCTTGTGGATCACATTAAGGCCAAATTCGAGTTCGAGTACACTAGTATCTTTTAATGTATTACCACGTTGCTAATTCAAGTCCTACGGTATTCAATAATAAAACCACCCAGGGATTGATCAGGGATTTTAAGTAGAAGTTAGTTTATACTCTCAATGGAAATACGAACCACCCTATGGAAATAAAATTAAGGTAACGAGGAATGGTTATACCCAAGTTATTCATAGCTCGTCTTCCCTCTCTGTGATGTTTCGATCTCTCAAGTTTAACTTATTCCACGCATCTCCTTTGGCATAAACCATCACATAGTTGGCATGTGATTGCTAATATACATGTAAAGTGACCTCAAATTTCACATACAATTTAAAAATATATTAATCTCAAAGTATTTTTCTTGTATTTTTAACATTAGAATATAACAATTAGTAATAACATCAATATCTTCTTCAAAAATTCCCATTTGAACGATGAAAAATTGTTTTGATCTAGCTACACTAATGTGCATCAAAAACTAAGATCCAAACTCTATTGTCTATCCCAAATATTATGATTTTGAATTGAGTTCTCTAAGGAAAAAAATTTAAAAGTATTTGCGACGATAAAATAGACATCAAATACAAGTACAAGATTATAAGTAATCACACATATATACGTAATAACCCAACATATTTCCAATTACCATTGTAAAATACCCCTCAACATTGCTAAACAATATTTTCACTTTATAACATTTTAAAAATATAACTAATAATATTTTCACGACGTTCTCGGAGCCAACAGAGCACCTCTTGTCACCAATGATGGTCTCCTCACTCTCGGTCCCCTTACCTTGCTCATGGTGAGGTATTTGGTCAGCTTGGTGATTTTGGTGGTACTGGTTAGAATGCCCCTCATCAAGTCAAATTCCCATGGTTGTATCTTGATAATTCTCCCTCTCATCCGTCTACTAAATTTCTGAAAGCGTGTAGTAACAACAACAACAAAATGAAAGTGGGTGGGAGCCCATCCCCGACTCGGCTCATCCCTCTGGTCCTAGCTAGGGTGACAAACCGAACACCCTTTACCTCCTCCTCCGTCCTCCATGTTTGCGGCTGCCACCTAGTTTTCTGGGCTCGTTATTATGTTTGATTTTCCAATAAAACTTAAAATACCTTTATGTCCCTTAATATCTAGTTTTAATAACTAACAAACTACCATCATCTTTGATCTGAAATATCTAGTTTTCACCGAGTACCTTTCGCTTGGAGCGTGGAGAAATATTTTTGATGTAGAGAGTGGTATATTAGTCATAAACTTGGACATTAAGATTAGAGACCTTGATTTATGGAATTACCTTAAGAGCGATTGTAAAAGATAATTGGAATATTGTGTGCATGATTGGGTTTGTTATTGAATCATAGCATTATTCTACAATCCTAATTCCCAACAAATCTATGACCTCAACTTTTGGTTTGACATTGTTTCTCATGAACCGAATCACACATGGAAAATCTATCTATCCATACCCATTTTTCCATCTTTTTTTCTCACCCATATGATTCAGATAAAAACAAAATCATGCATGTATCCAAGCAACAAGAAAGGTTTTAACAACTAACTTCCCCCTGCTTTACCAAGACGATCAAAACAAGCCCAAAAAGGCTAAAATTTTATAAACTAAACAACATCTTCATGATATCACTAATTCATCCAACAACTTATTCAACTTTATTAGAGTCTTCTATACACTTACCATATTGTTCTTACCCAACCTCTTGCTTGACTAGTTCTTGTCCAAGGATGTAATTCTTGCTCTTTTTCTTATTTGATGCTTCCAAAACCGATTCCCTATTCCAATATCTCAAACATTCTTATTTCACTCTCAATAACATTGGAAATGGTTCACAACATCAACTTACCTTCCTTGTCCAATCTTGCTTACTAAATTCCCCTTAAGAAAACATACTTGCAAAAATAGTGGATAAAAGGATTTAAATATAGCTAGAAAGTATTACAAACAACATTAGCTTACTTTTTCCAACCCTAAGATGTTCACAAAATTTTAGACTCCAACTCCTTATATTCCACCTTTTACATTTCTTGCTCTTGAGAACAAGTAGTTTGCTAGCACTAGGGTTATGAGGTTCTAGAGTGACCCAAAATGAACTATCACCTTCCTTAGTTGTATTTTACCACCCTTGATATGCATGCAAAATTTTATAACTTAACTCTTAGCACAACTCCTTCCACCTCACTTTTGTAATTTTTGCTTACAAGAAGACAACTAGTCTAGGATACTTTTAACCCCCATAACTTATCTTCCACATGGAATCAAGACAAAAACTAAGAATTATTGAGGACCCATTATTTATTTATTTATGCTTGAGAAGTTTCAAGTTTAGAATATTTATCTATCACACACTTCCTTTGGAAATCCACCCTCTAAATTAGCTTCACTGAGTTTAATTTCCCACCTTCAGGATTGTAAGGATATCTTCATATTCCACCATTGAAACTTAAAAATTATTATTCTAATAGCTAAAGGATATCAATATGATTGTTTCAACTGGATTATTAGCAGATTAATGAAACAGATAAGGGTAAAATAAGTCAAGGAGGAATACCTATTGTAATGTTGGTTAAAGGTTGTGCGCACGAATCTGATTTCCTGATCCAAGTTGATTGTGTGAGCTTCCTTTTGGCTAGGAGGAACTACCTGAAATACAAAGAAAGACCACAAAACATAGTTAATAGCAAAATATTAGTGGATTGCCTAGCGTGAGCTAGATCCAAAAAGTGTGATACTTATTTGATGGTTGTCAATCCACTGATATGTATAATTCAATATTAAATAAATGAACATGCAAATAAAATAAATCTAACACTAGTGCTTTGATTTAGGTATCTCAGATTAATATCAATGTTACTCTAATTAAATTATTTGATAATTAAACCACTAATGGTCCCAGTCGGGGTTGCGGAGCTCGACGGTGGTTTGAGGGTCACAGGATGGGTTTGGGTAAGGTTTGGGAAAGTTTGATTGATTTTAGGAAATTAGGAGGATTTTTGGTCTAAAACTGCAGTCTACCGTATACATAGACCGATGTCGGTCAATGTATGATTGATGACGGTTTATGTATGACCGAATCTGGTTTAAGATGACCGATATCAGTTCCTGTGGGAGTGGCCGAATGTGAAACATGTATCCAGGATCTCTTTGTGTCTGCACAGAGAATTGGGAAGGTCTATGTTGAGGTTATAGGTGGGGTACCAGTTTTCAGAAAGGTTATGTGAAATTTTTGGGGTATTAAGGCCAGTTTAGTGAAAGTATGACAAGAGACACAATAACCATCATCGGTTGGGTGACCGATGTCGGTGAAGAGGAAACTGACGATGGTCAAGGTAACTAACGTTGGAAGGGGAAATTTAGTGAAAGTTGATAAAAGGTAATTTTGGGCTTCTCTATGATTACACAGAGAGTGAAGGAGGCATGATTGGGTTTGTAATAATATGAGAAAGACTCAGGAAGGTATAAAGGATAGGTAGGAGAGACGAGAAGAATGGAGGTGGCTACATAGGTAGATGATTAACAACATGGGGATGGAAGAATACAAGGAATAAGCTCATGGATCTAATAACAAAATATAAAGAACCTATTAAACAAGTACATAAATGATGAAGAATCAAATGCACTTACTTGTATTTACAAGCCTGCTTGGTGAAGGAAGGTAATGGTCGATCCATGAATAACTTGGTGGTCAGTGCCACAGAAGTACTTCCCAGAGTGCTCCCATGAATGCCAATGCCTTTGTATCAGTCTCAGGTACTTGCTTGGGCCTCTGGTTGAATCTATTTTGTCATCTTAATGGTGAGAAAACTCTTGTTGTGACTTGAATGCGATAAATCTCTCCAAAAATTGAAATGACCAACCTAAGAAAAAGGTTACAACACTGTATATATGGTAACCAATGATATTCAAGGTGACCAGCGTCGGTTGTGGGTTAACCGACATCGTTTAGGGTGGGAAATCCTAGGTTTACCAAAAATAACAGATCTTGGCTATTTTTGGCATGCTCTGCTTATCAGTCTCAGGTCTTAAGTGATGGTTAGCGCTTAGATAAGTGGGAGTGTTGTTGGAGAAGGAATAGGAATTTAATGTTAGGGTTAGACTAAGTCCTAGTTGGTTAAGATAAGTAGAAATTGCGTCTTAGTTAATTAATAGGGTAAGAATAAGTCCATGGTGAGGTGTCTAGGTGAGGTGGTTGGGTGAGGTGTAAATTAACCTAATTAAAGTAATTAAATTAATAAATAATGTGAGGATGGGAATTAATTCAATTTTAAGTAATTAAATTAATATGAATGTGGGGTAAAGGGGGCATGGTTAAGTGAAGATGTAATGTTAACTCGATTGAAAGGGGACTAACGGCGTGTGACCCAAATTTGGTGTCTTCATTTGCCTGTTTTTGTCATAGCTTGTATTGGTAAGCAATGTTGACAAAAATAAGAAGTATTTTCCCTAAGTATAGGTAAGAGTGGGGTTGGCCCGAATAGAGCTGAAGGTGAGGTTGCCTCAAGTGTGTTTGGAGGTGATCCCCCTCAAACTAGACCTAATGAGGTGTTAGACGGTTAGTGAGTGGTTTGATAAATGGGTAAGTGATGAAAGTGAGGGTAGGTGGGTTTTAGCGAATGGTATGAGCAATTTGGATAATGAGTAAGGGTTATATCGGGTAATGGGTAATGTCAATCGAATGCACACACACGTATATATTGCGACAGTACTAGGTGGAGCAACTTGCAAACTCTAGGGCGTCCAAGGTCGATTGGTTTATCCAAACAAGGTTGAAGTGTTTCGTATCCGAGGTACAAGATATGATTCTGAAAACATAAATTAGGTTAGATGCGAACGTTTAGGTATGATCCGCACACCAAAGGTTTGGTCGGGATAAACAACATGACAATAGGCAAGGTAAGGTCACTAGGCTAAAAACACCGGTAACAACATCACAAAGTATAACGAGTACACAAATTCAAAGGTCACAAAAGGCGATTTAGGTAAGGGTATATAGGTCATGGCATGGGTAAGGCCAAGGTATAGATAAATAACATGTACCTAAACACAATTAAGGAAATGTATAGGTAATTTAGGCTTGTGGGTAGTGTGTAATAGGTGTTGGTAAGGTCAAAAGGTATTTGTTCAAGAATATTTGATGGCCAAAACGGGCATAATGTGGGTCGAATGGTAAGGGTAGGTGACCAATTTCGGTTAGTATATAAGCCGACATTGTTGGTTGGCAGGGACACGACATGACCGATGTCAAATTAAGCGGTCATGTCATTTGGGTCTAAAAGTGAAAATCTTGTTTTACGGATTCATTTTGAATTTTCCATTTGTAGAAAATGACAGAGGAGTAAGTAAGGAGTGAAAAATTGATAGTACGAGGCATTGAGCTGAGTTAGAAAGCATCGTAGTAGGTGATTGGCATTCGATCAACAAAGTTCTAGTGATCGATTCAAGTGCTTTTATTAGTTTGGATGAGATTCATTGATTTGGTCATGGTAGAGATAGGAGAAAGTGTGGGAGGTCCATCGGTACACAGAGACTAGAGGTGCCACCACATAAATGCCATAGAGATGAGGTAGGAGGCATTCTTGTTCTCGTTGTGTGACTAAAGTTTGGTTTAAAATGAAGAAATTGGGGTGGGGGGTTTTTTTTGAAATGAGGGTGAAAAGTGAGTGAAATTGATACGAGGAAGGGAAAATGTAAGTGAAATAGGGTAGAAAATGAATCTAAGGTAAATTGGGGGTGGGTTGGTAGGTTTTAGGCATGTTTGAGTCTAGCTCATTTAGGCATGGTTGAGTTTAGGTGATTTTAGGCATGGTTGAGTTTAGGTGATTTAGTGTGGGTGATTTTGGTGAAAGGGGAATCCTTAAAATGTAGGTGTCGATGGTGTAGTCCTATATAAGAGAATCAAAAAGTAATGAAGAATGTGTGTGGTAAGAGGTGGCAAAAAGAGTCTCATAATTGATAAGAATCCTAATGAGTCTATCATACTAAATATTGGTTTATGAACGTAAGACCCTAAAGGCGTTACATAATTGATTGTTCTAAGGGTGAAGAAAGTCACATGATCATGAAATGTCACATTTGTGGACTATCCCTTGAGCGGGTAGGAAATTAGGGTGAAAAGGCGATGAGGTGAATATAGATTGGTTTTTAGCGTAACCTAGTGTGATACAACATGGCTATTTGGCAAGAGACCCAAAATCAAAATAGGAAAGTTCATGACCAGCAAAAGTTATCTGTTTTTTTTGCTATTATTTTTATAGACTAATCGATGCGGGAAGTCTATATGAGATGAGTATATTATCCCCTTGAGGTCTTCATGAAGTTGATCAATGCGGGAAGATCCATAATATTTTATTTTATTTTTTATAAGAATAGTCTTCTTTTGATGATAGACTATGTACAATATGGCTAGCTTTGTATAAATGTCCTTCAGGAGCATTTTATTTATAATAGAAAGATAGAAAGATTAGATGTCCTTTTGAGGGATTCATCTTTTACGGGAATTTTTACTGAAGGAGTTGAATCCCATTTTACTTTGAAAATGTTTTGCTTTTGGAATTTTAGGTCATGGACAAGAATATAGAGAACGATAGACTCTTGAGTTAAAGACAAAACCATAGCACATAGAGGTTAACTATGAAAGAAAGGGTTTAAGTGATGAATGACCATGGGATTCCATCTTGAAAAAGATGAAAATTATCCATGAGAATCATGTTATGAGTAGAGCCGCGATACTCATATTGAAGATAAGGCTGAAACGTGATGTGTAATCACATGATTCTTGTTTAGTCGTTGATCCTTAAAATAAGAAACACGAAATCCTATTGGTGAATTTTATGTTTTAGCTTATGCTATTTAGAACTAACTTGTGAATAGAACAAAGTTTTTGGTTTGATATAAGGTACCCTATGAAAAGCCAAGAACTAAGGATGGTTTCAGGTAAAGTTTTGGTGGGGCGGTCCTTTCTTTGAGATAATGATTGGACAAAGAAACCAGCTGGGCACCCACTATCAATCCTCTGATCGTGTGATTGTTGACAACTTCTTACATGTAGGATAATTTTTAAGAAGATGTGTAAATTATTTAAGTGGCTTAGTATAAATAGTGTTCAAAGTGAACTATGATTGGATTAGTCAACCATCAGTTGGGCATGACTTCCAGCGTATAGGTTGCCCTCCATTAATGTGAGCTACAATGCAACAAACTAGAATTAAATGCAATTTTTTAAGCCCAAATCCACAATTACGTTTGATGTAGCAAATGGAGAACAGGAAGAGGAATGCTCTTTCACTAATGCAATGTAGTAGAAATAAAGACGTGTTCTTTTTAAAGCCCCAAAATCACGATTTATTTTAGACAATAGAAAGAAGGAGAAGATTCTAGAGAAGAAAATTAATGTGAATACTTTTTAAAGGGAAATAAACACACAATTTTTACTTAGGAATGAACAAATGCAACAGAAACCCTAATGCATCCCATCGGGTGTGCCAAAATGTTTCACAAGATTCTTAGCAGATTAATGAAATAGATAAGGGTAAAATAGGCCAAGGAAAATACCTGTTGTAATATTGGCTAAAGGTTGTGCATGTGAATCTGATTTCCTGATCCAAGTTGATTGTGTGAGATTTCTTTTGGCTAGGAGGAACTACCTGATATACAAAGAAAGACCAAAAACATAGTTAATAGAAAAAGGTTAGTGGATTGAGAGTGAACTAGATCCAAGAAGTGTGATACTTACTTGACGGTTGTCAATCCACTGATATGTATAATTCAATATAAAATAAATGAACATGCAAATAAAAGAAATCTAACACTAGTGTTCTGATTTAGGTATCTCATATTACTATTAATGTTAATCCAATTAAATGATTTGATAATTAAACTAGTAACGGTCCCTCAGTTACATCCCAGGTAGTAGTGGTCCGATGGTCACGAGATGGGTCTAGGTAAGTTTTGGGAAATTTTGATTGATTTTAGGAAATTAGGATGCTTGTTTGTATAAGTCGGTCTACCAAATACAAGAGTGACTCCAGATTAGTGTATGACCAATGACGGTATATGTATGACCGATACCAGTTTAAAATGACTAATATTGGTTCCATGTATGGAGTGACCGAATGTCGAAACAGTATCTGAGCCCTCTTTGTGTCTACATAGAGTTAGGAAGGTATATGGTGAGGTTATAGGTTGGGTACCAGGTTTTGGCAAGGTTTTGTGAGGTTTTTGGGTACTAAGATTAGTTTAGTGAAAGTCTAACAGAGACACAGTAACCGACGTCGGTCGGTGACCGATGCCAGTGAAGAGGAAACTGACGATGGTCAAGGTAATTGGTGTCAGTAGGAGTAATTTGGTGAAAGTTGATAAAAGGTAATTTTGGGCTTCTCTGTGATTGCACAAGAGAGTGAAGGAGGGATGATTGGGTTCGTAATAATATGAGGAAGACTCGGGAAGGTATAAAGGATAGGTAGGGAGAGAAAGAAGATTGGGGTGGCTGAATAGGTAGATGGGAAGGAAGATGGGCATGGAAGAATGTAGGGAATAACCAGATCTAATAAAAAACGATAAAGAATCTATTAAGAAAGTATAAAAATGATGCATAATCAAATACACTTACTTGTATTTTCAAGCCTAGTTGGTGAAGGAAGGTGATGGTCAATCCGTGAAGAACTTGGTGGTCAGTGTCGCAAATTACTTCTCGAAGTGCTCCGTGAATGCCAATACCTTTGGATCAATCTCAGGTACTTGCTTGGGCCTCTAGCTGAATGTATTTTGTCGTATTCATGTTGAGAAAACTCTGGTTCACCCTTGAATGTAGATAGCTCTCTCCAAAACTCGAAGTGACCAACCTAGGAAAAAGGTTACAAAACTATATATATGGTAACCAATGATGGTCAAGGTTACTAGCGTCGGTTGCAGGTTAACCAACATTGGTTAGGGTGGGAAATCCTACGTTTACCAAAAATAGCAGATCTTGGATATTTTTGGTGTGCTTTGCTTTTCAGTCTCGGGTCTCAAGTGATGGTTAGCGATTAGATAAGCGGGAGTGTTGTTGGAGAAGGAACAAGAATTTAATGTTAGGGTTAGACTAAGTCCCAGTTGGTTAAGATAAGTAGAGACTGAGTCTTAGTTAATTAATAGGGTAAGAATAAGTCCATGGTGAGGTGTGTGCCTGGGTGAGGAGTAAATTAACCTAATTAAAGTAATTAAATTAATAAATAATGTGAGGATGGGAATTAATTCAATTGCAAGTAACTAAATTAATATGAATGTGGGGTAAAGGGGGTGTGGTTAGGTGAAGAAGTTATGTTAAGTGATTGAAAGGGGACTAAGGGGGTGTGACCCAAATTTGGTGTCTACAATGATCATTCCTTCCAAATTCTAGAACTAAATTCTTTGTTTTGAGCTTTCTCTAGGGTTATTTTATCCTCAACCCTAGATTGGTGCACAGTGAGCCCGAGAAGCCCATTTTAACTATAAATTTCATTAGAAAACTATTTAGGGCTCTAGATTTTGGTTATAACAATGTATGAATGGTCTCCATGAGGTAACCTTACCAACAAGATTTCAAGGAATGAATAACATGTGAATCCATTGGATTTCTTCCTCTCCACCTGTACATGCACATAGTTAAGTTGGGCAATACCTCCTACCATTAACTTATGCCTCCTTATCTAATTTGATACTTCTCTTTTAAACACTTCATACAACATTCCTTTCATCAATCTCGCCTTCAATGCCTTTGCAAAGGATCTTTGTCATCTAACTCTCATGAATAGTCCTAAAATTCATCCACACTTCATCACATACAAGATTGAATACAAGTTCCATTAAAGCTATTGCTCTACAGCATATGTAAGCATTCAACCATGGAAATACACTTCATATCCATATTTACATGTGAATTCACTAAGAAAATCTTTCCCAACTCAGAAAATACCACCTCAAGGAAAGAATAATTTGTGAAAACTGAACTTATATACATGTTAACATGTTTCTTCATACAAGATCATTCAACACACATATGAAGTAGAGTATTCCCATTCAAACACTAGTTTTGTTAAGTCATGCACAACATACTATACCTCACCATAGCACAATAATTCATCTTAAACCCCATATCATGAATGAACACACACAAACAAAGGTCTATGTCTATTTCCTACAAATCACATACAAGATATTACATTTTTACAAGATTACTTTCTAATCTTACCAACTCTATATGATGACATCTCTAACTTACTTTCTCTATGTTTGGTGATTGAATCAAGAAGTTAGAAGAGGTGTTCTGTTATAAAATTGAATGGTATTAGATTCATTGGGCATGTGCAAGCTATTCATAGCCTTTGCATGACAATACTTATCATTTATCTTTTCCACCCTTTAGCATTTCTATCGCGAGGACAGAGGGAGAATGAAATCCTTCCTTCTCCATTTTTTTATTTCCTTATTTCCCTTGCAAGAAACTAGGAGTGATATGATTTGTAACAAAATAGATAAATAACATATGAATCTTCAAAAATAATATGTTTCTTCCAAAAAAGAAAATTTAGCAAGTACATTTTGAACATAACTACGTAGCGTAGTCATGATATCTATATCTAAGCCCGCATAGGTTGAAAAATGAAGATATCCATGGCGGATTTCCACATATTAAAAACCCAACATGGTGGTCTGTTAGAAAGACTATTTAATATTAACATGGCTGAATTAAAGGTTAGGAGCGCCTAGACAATAATTGAAGTGGACACCCTTCTTACAATATTAGTTAATATTTTTTTCCCATGAAATAAATAAATAAAATCTATATACATTATCCTATTTTAAAATTTGCATAAGGATCATGATATGAAATGAATAATATTGTATTACATTGGATACACATAATCAAATATTACATCAATATTTATACACGCATTAGAAGGAAAGGAATCCAAATTGATAGGTGGAGATGGAAGGTAAAGTCTCATTATAAGTAAGAAGGTGAATAGACTAGTTTAATAATGTAATAAGCAAAAATTCCTCCCTTATTACATTTTTTCTAAACATCATATTTGTAGATAGTGGACCCTCCTTATTCCAAACACAGTAAAAATCTTATTACACTCTCCATGTAGCCTGCTCACCTTTGAGGCGGCATGCCATCTTTCTGGCTTCTTGGTCTTGGTGACACCTTTTGTTTTCCCCACAGGATTACCACAAACTTGGAAGTGACTTGAGAACATCCGTCCTTAACAACACCTTGGTGGTTTGCGATTTCCCTGGATTACCACGAACCCATATGGTTTTTGTCTGCAGGTTTACCACGAATCGGAGGTGACCTGATGTCTCAACTGTACACTTTGGTGGTTTCTCATATTTCCAAAAACCCTTTACACAAGAACCAAGCGCTACTCTAGCGCTTTTTCTCCTCACAATGTCCTTCATTCAGGAGGTCCCAAACTAGAAATTGCTCTGCATCTTTATTGAAAAATGCACACCAAAACAACATGACGAACACGAACAAAAACAAAATTGTCACCAAAGCAATGGTGTGAGCCCATCGTAGATGACTCACGAGAGGACACCAATTGGCCTCCGACCTCTGTCTACACTCCACCCTCCAGTATGATGCTCTAAACTTAGCTGGATTGAATGAAACATCCCCATCTTTATTGTCATGTATGGATCACTTAGAAGCATTAACATTGCAAAAGAAAAGTTCTCAGGTGTTGGCTCATATAGAAAACCATTGGTCACATCTCTCGTAAATCTTGCCTCTGACTTCGATAATCTTTTCTCTTTATGTTCTAGCATATTTACCACAATATCTTCATTTCCAAGACTTGCATCTGGGGATACTCCTCTAATGTTGTTGTGTTTGAATCAATGCCCTCAACCATTGCATATAATTCTACCACTGTTGCTTCTAGTTGTGGATAGTGTATCGGTGGATACTTTAACCAAATGGAATTATAAAGCTTGAAATTCAAAAATCCCATAAGAGTCTTTTACCAAATCTACGTGAATCTTTTACCAACACGTAGTAGGTTGCTTTTGCACCTGATGCTCCAATTTTCCACGCATGAAACTTCCACGCTGCCACACTCTGCCAAAGAAAGACAGTAAATACCACTGGTGGAGAAGATCTTCACAAAATTGTATGAGCTTAAACATATGTGTTCTATTTTTACTTCCAAAAGTACATTTCTATGTGTATGCTTGGAATTTATGTTGCTTTATAATAATATCAATAATGAGTCAATTAAGAATGACTTCACGTAAAAATAATAATATTAAGATCTAATAATAACGAAAAATAATGAAAATCTTTAAATAATGAAAAATAATTTAAAAATAATGAAAGTCTTTAAAAATAATGAAAATCTAATAATAATATTAAGATCTAATAAGACCATATTTGTCTGTGTATCTACGCTTACATGTTAAAAACGGTCAAGTCGGCTATGGATTGTCATGAGGCATTTTGTCAATAAACACAGGCTCATTCATTTCGCATTTGGTCGCCGATGGTAGACATTTTTAATGTATACAACTCATCCAAAACAGATAAACATTGAATGATTAATTAATTAATCCATGTGAGAGTCTTTAACTCTTATATAAAGCAAATGCAATACACAATTCTTCATTCATTCATATTAGTTGTTGTAGTGAGACGTGTGCTTTCATTTTGTGAAGTACAGAATGGCTATGAAGATTTACTTGACAGTATACATTCCTCTGTTGATGATCATATGTTGTTATACGTCTAATGTGGCTGGAGCGGATCCCGATCCATTGCAAGATTTCTGCGTTGCAGACCAGCAAAGCAAAGGTATAGGCAGAATTTATATTATTATTGTTGTTAATGCGATCTGTATATGTGTTTGAAACTAATACTAGCAATATTGAGTATTACAGTTTTGGTGAACGGGTATGCGTGCAAAGACCCAACCACGGTTTCAGTGGAAGACTTCTCCTTTGCGGGTCTGCGAAAGGCGGGCGACACAAACAATCCGGTGCAATCAAAGGTGACCCATGCCTTCGTTCAAGATTTTGGAGGCCTCAACACTCTGGGAGTGGCGATTGCCCGCATCGACTATGCAGTGAGCGGACTAAATCCTCCTCACTTTCACCCGAGAGCCTCTGAAATACTTTTGGTATTGCAAGGCAAGCTTCTTGTGGGTTTTGTCGACACTAACAATATCTTGTTCAGCAAAACATTGGAGGAGGGAGACATTTTCGTATTTCCTAAGGCCCTGCCCCATTTCCAGCAGAACGTTGGCAATCAACATGCAGTGGCCATCGCTACATTTAATAGCCAGTTTCCCGGAGTTTTCACCATCGCCAATTCTCTCTTTGCTGCAACTCCTCCCATCCCCGATTCCGTTCTCGCCAAGGCCTTCCGCATCACGCACAATGTTGTGGATCACATTAAGGCCACATTCGAGTTCGAGTACCTTGTAATGTATTACCACGTTGCTAATTCAAGGCCTACTGTATTCAATAATAAAACCACCCAGGGATTGATCAGGGATTTTAAATAAAAGTTAGTTTATACTTTCAATGGAAATACGAACCGCCCTATGGAAAAAAAATATAGGTAACGAGCCATGGTTATACCCAAGTTATTCATTGCTCTCTTCCCTCTCTGACAGTTCGATCTCTCAAGTTTAACTTCTTCCACGCATCTCCTTTGGTATAAACCATCACATAGTTGGCATGTGATTGCTAATATACATGTAAAGTGACCTCAAATTTCACATACAATTTAAAACTATATTAATCTCAAAGTATTTTTCTTGTATTTTTAACATTAGAATATAACAATTAGTAATAACATCAATATCTTCTTCAAAATTCCCAACGAATGATGAAAAATTGTTTTGATCTAGCTACACTAATGTGCATCAAAAAACTAAGATCCAAACTCTATTTTCTATCCCAAATATTAGAATTTTTGAATTGAGTTTGTCTAAGAAAAAATTACAAAACTATTTCATGCGACGATAAAATAGACATCAAATACAAGTACAAGATTATAAGTAATCACACACGTATACATAATAGCCCAACATATTTCCAATTACCATTGTAAAATACCCCTCAACATTACTAAGAAATATTTTCACTTTACAACATTTTTAAAAATATAACTAATAATATTTTCACACGACGTCGCTCTCGTGAGCCGACAGAGCACCTCTCGTCACCAATGATGGTCTCCTTGCTCTCGGTCCCCTTACCTTGCTCATGGCGAGGTATTTGGTCGGCTTGGTGATTTTGGTAAAAAGGTCCAAGAAGGCTTGAGCCACTTGGTTAAATGAGTAAATGGAATGTCGAGGTAAACCACTATACCAATCCAACGTGGTCATGTTAAGGACATTGGGAATGTCCACAAGAGTAGAGTGTCATCATGAGTGATTAAATAACACCCATGTTTTAAAGACCACAAGTTTTGTTGCGGGTCCTCTTTGTTGTTGAACCGATCAATTTGGGAATTTCCAATGCTAGTAGGTATGGACGAATGGGAATAGATGCATGAATGGGCTTATTGAAAATTTCATCGTATGTCAAAGAGTTGTGAGATCCGTAAAGTAATGCTTCCAATGTTTGTATATTTTTCATCATCATTTTAATAAGGTCGTTGGTAGGTTGTGATGATCGGCACCTCAGTAAGTATAAGGGGGCAGATGGTGAATGTATTATGAGGACGACATCCTAAGATATGGTGGTGCTTGAGTACAAGAACCGCTGAGGGGGAATAAATGTAGGTGAAAAATATCCTGAATAGGTGATAGATGTGACAGGTGGTTGTTGGTGATATGCGTAAGTAGGTGGGGTGGAAGTAGCGATTCTTGTAGTGATTGGAGGTAAAGACTGTGGGATGGAGAGGAGGATGTTTTGGAATGGAGTATGGGTTTTCGACACCATGGGTGGCTGCGATGCAATAGGTATATACAAGGTGACAAAGTGCGAGCACGTGGCTTTGCTTTCAAGGTGGATGATATAGGAATGATTAACACCATGGGAGAAATTGATGTCAAAAGTGTGACTGATGTTGTCAGGTACAACTATCGATGATGTGGGATTAATTTGGGATAATATAGGTGGTAAAGTGGAAGAAGGTAAGGCCGAGATAGTACTAGCTGATGCAGAAGTGGGTGCGAGGGTAGGAGGAATGGACATAGGCATGTCGTATACCAACTATCCCGAGGAATCTTGAGTGGATGAATGGGTGAGATAATATTGTATGGCAATGGGGTTTTGGTCAAGGAGTCTTGCGAACTCCTCATTTCTGATACTAATGATAATGGGGTGAGTAGGATCCATCGGGTGACGGGATGAAAGACGATGATGGGATAAAGCGGATCGGTTGAAGGCTTGCATGGAGTACAAGGGCATTGGCTTTGACTACGAGTCAAAACCATGTGAGTTGGTGTAGGCTTGGCAATCTGCTCTCTGTAAATGACATAGGAAAATAGAAGGAATGGAGAAAAATAGTTCCAGAAGGTGAAAACTGATGTTGTTTTAGTTAAAAATTTAAAACACAGAACCCACGACTTTACATTTGTTAACCGACAAACGGTGATAAGGGGTGACTGATGACTTAGGGTGACAAAAAACCAGCATTACTATGGAAAATCATTTTTTTTTTCAAATGAGGCAATAACTGATGAAAATGAAGTAAAACTGGATTTGACAATGATTTCAAAGATCCAGAAGTATGATGATGTATCTGAGAAACCCAAAAAGAATAGAAATATGATGAGTGTTGTTTTGGTGAAATAACCCAAAAAAGTAGGAAATCGACAATGGTTAGGTAAACCAATGATGGTCGAATTTAAATCCGGTGATACGGTGGACCGACACCCGACCACGTGAAATTTGAAAAGATGAGAAAAAATGGGATTTAGTGACTTAGATCAGATAGAATACCAACCTAGAAATTTGAGTATGGTAATGATGAACCTCGGCTACGCTAGAAATAGTCGGAATACACCAACTATGATTGTGGAGCGTGAAATGAAGAAATAAAATGGAGAAAATGACCTCTCAACTCAAAACACAAATCAAGAAAAAAATAAGAAACACGAAATCCTATTGGTAAATTTTATGTTTTAGCTTATGTTATTTAGAACTAACTTATGAATAGAACAAAGTTTTGGTTTGAAATAAGGTACTCTATGAAAAGCCAAGAACCAAGGATGGTTTCAAGTTGAAGTTTTGGTGGGGGCATTCCTTTCTTAGAGATAATGACTCGAACAAAGAAACCAGCCGGGCCCCCACTATCAATCCTCTTCGATCGTGTGATCGTTGAAAACTTCTTAAAGGTAGGATAATGTTTAAGAAGATGTTTAAATTATTTAAGTGGCTTGGTATAAATAGTGTGGAAAGTGAACTATGATTGGATTAGTCAACCATTAGTTGGGTATGACTTCCAAAAGATATAGGTTGCCCTCGATTAATGTGAGCTACAATGCAAAAAAAATAGAATGAAATGCAAAATTTTAAAGCCCAAATCCAAATTTTCGTTTGATGTAGCAAATGGAGAACATGAAGAGGAATGCTCGCTCACTAATGCAATGTAGTAGAAATAAAGACGTTTTCTTATTAAAGCACCAAAACTACGATTTATTTTAGACAATAGAAAGAAGGAGAAGATTCCACAAAAGAAAATTAATGTGAATACTTTTAAAGAGAAATAAACACACATTTTTACTAGGAATGAAAAAATGTAATAAAACCCCAGATGCGTCCCATCACGCATGCCAAAATATTTCACCGGATTCTTAGTAGATTAATGAAACAGATAAGGGTAAAATAGGCCAAGGAAAAACATCTTTTGTAATATTGTCTAAAGGTTGTGCGCGTGAATCTGATTTCTGATCCAAGTTGATTGTGTGATCTTCCTTTTAGCTAGGAGGAACTACCTAAAATACAAAGCAAGACCACAAAACATAGTTAATAGCAAAAGGTTAGTGGATTTCCTAACGTGAACTAGATCCAAGAAGTGTGATACTTCCTTGACGGTTGCAATCCACTGATATGTATAATTCAATATAAAATAAATGAACATGCAAATAAAAGAAATCTAACACTAGTGTTCTGATTTAGGTATCTCAGATTACTATCAATGTTACTCCAATTAAATGCTTTGATAATTAAACTAGTAATGGTCTCGGTCGGTTACATGCCTGGCGGGTGGTCCAGAGGTCACTTGTCTGGTCCAGGTAAGTTTTGGGAAATTTTGATTGATTTTAGGAAATTAGGATGCTTTCTGGTCTAAGGTAGTCTACCAGATACAGAGAGTGACTCCGGTCAGTGTATGACGAATGACTGTTTATGTATGACCGATACCAATTTAAGATGACTAATATTGGTTCTTGTGGGAGTGGCTGAATGTTAGAAACAGGTATCTAGGCTCTCTCCATGTCTACATAGAGATTTGGGAAGGTATACGGTGAGGTTATAGGTGGGGTACCATATTTTGGCAAGGTTCGCGTGAGGATTTTTGGTATTAAGCTCAGCTTTAGTGAAATTATAACAAGAGACACAATAACCAATGTCGGTCGTGATCGATGTCTGATGAAGAGGAAACCAACGGCGGTCAAGGTAACTGGTGTTGGTAGGAGCAATTTGGTGAAAGTTGATAAAAGGTAATTTTGGGCTTCTCTGTGATTGCACAAAGAGTGAAGGAGGGATGATTGGGTTCGTAATAATATGAGGAAGACTCAGGAAGGTATAAAGGATAGGTAGGGAGAGAGAAGATTAGGGTGGCTGAATAGGTAGATGGGAAGGAAGATGGGGATGGAAGAATGCAAGGAATAACGTGATATAATAATAAATGATAAAGAATCTATTAAGAAAGTACAGAAATGATGCATAATCAAATGCACTTACTTGTATTTGCAAGCTTGGTTGGTGAAGGAAGGTGATGGTCAATCCATGAAGAACTTGGTGGTTAGTGCCGCGAAAGTAATTCCCAACATGCCTCATGTGAATTCCAATGCCTTTGGATCATTCTTAGGTACTTTCTTCAACCTCTAGCTGAATGTATTTTGTCGTATTGATGCTGAGAAAACTATGGTTCACGCTTGAATGCAGATAACTCTCTCCAAAAAACTTGAAATAACCAATCTAAGAAAAAGGTTACAAAATTATATATACGGTAACCGATGACGATTAAGGTTACTAGCGTTGGTTCCAAGTTAACCAACATTGGTTAGGGAAGGAAATATTAGGTTTACCAAAAATAGCAGATCTTGGCTATTTTTGGCATGCTCTTCTTGTCATTCCAGGTCTCAAGTGATGGTTAGTGATTAGATAAGCAGGAGTGTTGTTGGAGAAGGAATATGAATTTAATGTTAGGGTTAGACTAAGTCCTAGTTGGTTAAGATAAGTAGAGACTAGAGTCTTAGTTAATTAATAGGGTAAGAATAAGTCCATGGTGAGGTGTCTAGGTGAGGTGGTGGGTGAGGTGTAAATTAACCTAATTAAAGTAATTAAATTAATAAATAATGTGAGGATGGGCATTAAATCAATTCTAACTAATTAAATTAATATGAATGTGGGGTAAAGGGGATGTGGCCAGGTGAAGAAATTATGTTAACTGATTGAAAGGGGACTAAGGGGATTGTGACAAAAATTTGGTGTCTACAATGATCATTCCTTCCAAATTGTAGAACTAAATTCTTTGTTTTGAGCTTTCTAGGGTTATTTTCTCCTCAACCCTAGATTGGTGCACAGTGAGCCCGAGAAGCCCATTTTAACTATAAATTTCATTAGAAAACTATTTAGGGCTCTAGATTTTGGTTATAACCATGTATGAATGGTCTTCATGAGGTAACCTTACCAGCAAGATTTCAAGGAATGAATAACATGTGAATCCATTGGATTTCTTCCTCTCCACCTTTGTACATGCACACAATTAAGTTGGACAATACCTCCTATCATTAACTCGAGTAATATGCCTCCTTATCTGATTTGATACTTCTCTTTTAAACACTTCATACAACATACCTTTCATCAACCTCACCTTCAATGCCTTTGCAAAGGATCTTTGTCGTCTAACTCTCATGCACAGTCCTAAAATTCATCCACACTTCATCACATACAAGTTCCATGAAAGCTATTTCTCTACATCATAAATGCAAAGGCCAACCATGGAAATACACTTCATATCCCTATTTACATGTGAATTCACTAAGAAACTCTTTCCCAACTCAGAAAATACCACCTCAAGGAAAGATAAATTTGTGAAAACTAAACTTATATACATGTTAACATGTTTCTTCATACAAGATCATTCAACACACATCTGAAGTAGAGTATTCCCATTAAAACACTAGTTTTGTTAAGGCATGCACAACATATTATACCTCACCATAGCACAATAATGCATCTTAAACCCCATATCATGAATGAACACACACAAATAGAGGTATATGTATATTTCCTACAAATCACATACAAGATTTTACATTTTTACAAGATTACTTTCTAATCTTACCAACTCTAGAGGATGACATCTCTAACTTACTTTCTCTATGTTTGGTGATTGAATCAAGAAGTTAGAAGAGGTAGTCCTGTTATAAAATTGAATGGTATTAGATTCATTGGGCACATGCAAGCTATTCATAGCCTTTGCATGAGAATCCTTAACATTTATCTTTTCCACCCTTTAGCATTTCTATCACGAGGACTGAGGGAGAATGGAATCCTTCCTTCTCCAAACCTTTTTATTTCCTTATTTCCCTTGCAAGAAACTAGGGAGTGATATGATTTGTAACAAAATAGACAAATAACATATGAATCTTCAAAATAATATGTTTCTTCCAAAAAATAAAATTTGGCAAGTACATTTTGAACATAACTATAGACACCTATAATTACGCTTTAGAAATTTAAATACTTAAATTAGACTATTTATCTCCTTTCTTAAAATTATCGACATAATCAAAAAGCGCTCACCTTCTCTCTCGATCGTCATTAAATAATTACACTACGCTAATTAATTAAGTTTCTTATCCAACAAATACCCTAATTAATGACCTTCCATTAATTAATCCCCCTTCTCATTCGTAGGACTAATTAATTATTATCAATTAACTAGCTTTCCTTTCATTTAACCAATAAATAATTATTTAATTGATTTAATCCCTTTCTATAGTCTAAATCATGCTAATATTCCTATAAAAGCTTATAAAATCTACACATCTATTAATTAATCATCTTGATTAATTAATAAACCCCTTTATCCACATGAGTCACTAAAGGACAAGCTAAACTCTCCTAAGGTAACTCAACCCTATCTAAACCCCCCTTATCCATAACTAACTCAACATCCCTATTATCCCACATGCAAAGGGAGGTAGTGGTTCCTTTATCCATTGGGCTATATAAAGATCCCTCCTTCTACCTTTACACTTACACCTAGACTTCTTGAGAAGACAAAAGCAAAGCATATAGCAAAATAGACTAAAAGCTTTCCTTTGTTTTCTTAAGAATTCACCATTTTGGAAGAGCTAAAGCCTCTTATCTAGCCAAAAGTGCTTAGGTCATATGGGAGGTGTCAAAAGGGTCTTGTAGCCCAACTTTGAAAAGCCCCCATTCCTAGTGTTCTTAATATCAAGAGTAACCAATTTGATGGCCATGGAGCTTACATAGGTCCATTTACTTTTGTTATTAATTAAAAAGAATAGAGGATTTAGACACTTAGCATGTTAGTTTCAAAGTTTTAAATGATAAATGTTAGTGTCTAACCTTGTTCAATTCTTATCTTGGTGGTGCTTTGTACTTTTCCTTAATTTTGTTAATTAAGACTACTAGGTGTTAGTCTTTATTTTCATTAACTTTATGAACGACCCAAAATCACACACGAACAACACAAAGAAATACAGAAGATAAATTTTATTTTTTTACTTGCTTGACACATAACACGACGCAACATGTCATCACCAGGATACAACTAACACCGTGAACAACTTGATACAAGGATGGCCATAAAGGCAAAGCACGGAGACGTTCACACCTATCGAGGACAATAATTTTTTTTTCTTCTTCTTTTTGACAAGACAACATGAAGTCCAACCACATGACACACTTACATTTAAGGCATCCCATGAGGAAATTCTTGTTAAATTTTCTTTTTACTAAAATGTCTCTTAATTTTAACTTACGTTCTTATAAAATTTCATGTAATGATTCACACAATTCTTTCACAAGGGAGAACTTCTTTCTTTCAACTATTGACTAAATAGCTTAAGGCCAAGCTTTCTAAACTAGGATCATCAATTTTATGTCCAAAGATTTTTATTCATTTGATTTTAGAACATTTTCCATTTCTACAAGGTTAATTAAACTTACTCAAGCCACTAACACATGTTCCACACCTCTATTGCACAGTGAAGGCATAAGCTCCGATTGAGTGGAAAGTACCACTTAGGGTTCATAACAATAACCTTCTTATTTAAGGATCAAATTTTGACCTTGCTTAAGAAATATCACCATGAATCAAGGCAAGGGTTAACAGAGCAGACAATGTAATTTAGCTTTAGGGTCACATTGTTTACTATCAAGTCTTTTATCGAGGTTAAGAGTTTATCAAGATTGGTTAAATGTTCCATCTAGACTTTACTTAATTAAGTTTGACAAAGGAGAACATTTCAAACGATAGAGAGATATTTAAGGTTTTATTAATCAATTTCCCTCCTACTTATTAAATCCTATCATCTTCTAAAATCTAACCATTGATTTCACCATGAGATCATTTAAGGTTTCACCATAAAAGGATAGTGTTTATTGGTTTGGCTCGGGAAAAAAATAAGTAATCATATTTCGTTACAAAAGATAGTTTCCTCTTGATTGTTCCAGGTCTCAAAGGTTATCAAGTAGATCACATCTACATTAATATATTCATAAACATAAATTATCATTTAACTTTTATAAGGACTATCTAGCTCACTTCATAGTGCTTACAAACTCATTGCTACTATGCCTGTAAAGGATTTACAAGTCAACATTTTAACTCAAGAGCAAAGTTTAACAAGACTTTTGCCATGAGACAAAACAAGGTTACATCAATTCATTCCAACATGATGCACAAACCAAAGGGACATACCATCTCTATTGAACCATGACTAGGAGCAAGAGAGTAATAACATGGGACATGCCCCGCTAGTATTCTAAGGATTAAAATACACTAGAATATCCCATAACCAAGCGGTAATCAAATTTCATCTTTCACGTGATAACCAAACAAACCAAAGTTTCAACAAGCATACAACAACAATACTCTACAATACATTTACTAAGGCATCGACTTCTTCTTCTAAAATGTCCAAAGGCCCTTTCCAAATTTTATAACATAATACTCATTCGCACAAAGGAACATCATAACCAAGATTGATGCAATAATCTACAAGTCTTTCCATCATCTAACCACATAAGCCATCTCCAACAATTAATAACCCGAGTCGGGCCGCGAGAATCGAGCAAGATAAGACTATACATAAAGCAACAATAAGCTACTAGCTAACAATACCATGAAAGGAAACATTCTATTTCAAGAAATGGATCAAAGTTCTAACCTCTAACAACCTTTTGAAACAAGATATAATTTTCACCATACCAACTAAGAAGAGAGCCCTATGTTTTAATTATGAACAATATCTCGAAAACCACAAAAGGTTGACAACCAAAATATGCAATACTATGGAATTTATAATGTTAGAACAAAGAGTTGAGAGTATTAGGATTTCAATCATGTAATCCAGTACAATACGTGGTCGAATCTAATATGCTGCCCATTAATCAACATTCTCTAGGTGAAGTCGAAAGATGAAAACCAGTCACGATCTTAGTCACCAAAAACAAACAATAGTTCAACAATCATTCTAGAAGGCCATAGGCCTAATAGGTTAGAAGTAAACCACGAGGGTAAGAAGAGAGTTCCATCATGTAAACAAAAGGTTAAATGGCTGAAAATATTATATTCAAACTCAAACCATTATTTCTTATCTAACAAGTGACTTCATAGCTTAATAAGGATGAGTGGAAAGGATGAAAAACAAAGAAAATCAATGTCTCGGAATAGGTATTGCCTAACACCTACCTACTGATATAACCAAGACCGAATAGAGACAAGCCCCATGACTAACCAAGTCCATTAAGCAAGCTAGAATTCTAAACACATCCATTCAATTTTCATAACACTATAAGGCCATAATATTATCAAATTTTACTCTTAAGGAGAGTAGGGTCAAGTGGGGATTCTATCAAAATCATGCCCTTTTAAAACAATAATAACAATCTAAGCGTTCATCCCATTCAGACCTAACAACATAATCGAAAACACAGATGTCTAAACCCAAAAATATATATATAATTGACCCAAAGTTCTCGATTTGGGTTTATACAAAAGTGCCAATTTCTAAACTCAGTAACAAAATCAAACTTGCACTTCAACTCGCTTAGCCCACCAAGACAATGAAATGATACACATATACCCGATTAAGGGTGATTAAAACATTAAGGCTCACTTTAGTGAACGTCGGCTACCAAAACAATAATTATGAAGCCATACAACCCAGAGGTTTAAAAATATTTAAAGCAAGATCAAAGATATGCCTTCTATCAACCCAGACATATTTTCAGTCCAAAACTTCCTTCTTAACAAGCATATATATTGATCTTCTAATTTCCAAATACCCTAATAATTTGCACAATACACGAAGTGCATAATTACATTATCATAAACAAATAATAATTTAACTCTGTATATTTTCCTCTAGGGCAATAACATAAAAGGAACCCAATACTAGTCAAAGATGCAACGCCTGTAAAGGCGATTACATACCCAAAGTTCACAAAAGAAACAACGACATTTTGTAGAAGGAAGTAACTTAAGATTATATATATATATATATATATATATATATATTAAAGCCGACAAGTTGTTAAAACCAAAGTACCTTAAGACTCGATTTCTAGCACAGGTATTTTAATCCTTACAAAGGTACCATTATATATATATATTTCCATATAATTAATCGAAGCATAAACACTGAGAACATTTTTATATATATATATAATGGGTTTGATCACTTCAACAAGAACAACTAACGGAGGCAAATCCGTAAATAACAAACTATTACCCATATCTGAACACAAATCCACAAAATCACAATTTTATACCAATTTCTAGAAAGGAAATGTTTCATTTTAAGAGTGTCTGTTAGCTTCAGCATATTATGTATATGGTTAGTCTATCTTACATATTTAACGCATCCACCAGGTCGTGTACATCCAACAGGACTGCCATAGCCACACGCGCCTCCGCTTTATCCTCTTCGCTTCACCGGTCTTTTTCTTGCAATATACCATACCGGGATTCCCTTTTGAAGGCACGACTAGAAGAATGCAATAGGTGGCTTTCCCAAACACTAGATTGCTTCAATGCAGCCTGCTTTAGGGGATGAGAGTCGAACCGCTTACCACTCAATCCAGTGAGCACTTGCACTAGAAAGCTAAACACCAACCATGGTTTCCAAGCTCGGACACAAGACATAATGATTACCTCGCTCCTAGCTCACGAAAGGCATCTACCGTAATGATACATAAACCTTTTCCTTCATCAGATTTGGGGACAACATCAAACTCTCGGTGCAAACATTACAGCTGTAGCTTGTAAGGTATGATAATTCCAACAGAGACCTTTATGCCTGCCAACTCAGTGACTCGTTGAAGAAGTCCATATCATTGCAAAGCAAAAGTGCTTCATGAATATTCTGATATGAAACAGATCCACCCCTATAAGATCCTCTTCCATGAGTTACATCGCAGAACAAGCAAGGTCTCAGTAGAGAATCTCTGTAATAAATTTCATCGGGTCTCCTGGTAACACTCTCACTGTCACTTAATCGATTTTGATAAAAATATCTTGTGGAGAATCCAATTTGAGGATGGGAGAGATACTGTAGTAAAACAACCTAGTGACAACTCGCCTGCTGAGGCGCTCACGAAGGCTTCTACCAACCGTAGCATGCCTGTTTCGGCTATTTATCACTGTCAGAAACAGCTTGAGGATCCCAACAAGAAACACACCTTACAGCTCCCAATGAAAGTGGAGGTAACACGCCTACATCCCTAGCTTGCTTCCACCCCCTCCTCCATAAGAACCAGTCTCCACTGGACGGAAGTGACTTTCCAAAATGAAAAGGCAAGACAAATTTCAACTAAAACTTTATCTCGTTTCTTCTACTACAAATGCAAGATTTTTGCAACAACCGATCACGACTGTGGTCGCGTAACCAAAACATCGATCAACACCAACGGTTCATCGGGATCGCCTCTGCAATGTAGCTATTGCCGCACTTAACTCTCTCTCCTGAGGCCACCGATTTTTTGGGATAAGTTTACTTCTCTACCTTGTAGCTCGCCGCATATAGCCAATCACTTCCTCACGGCACTTTCCTAGAGAATTTCAGTTCTACGCTCCACTAAAATTGCACAGCACAAAGACGATTTTGAGAATCCACACCCACCCACGCAACATCGTGGCGATAGACCTTCATTGCACCATCAATGAATCCACTATCCGTAACACGCCAATGCATGCTACGCGGCCACCAAAGTTTCTTTGCGTGAGCAGTCAAAATGAGGTGTCGTGGTTATAAATTAAGGTAGCTTGGTGAACAAGTAGGCATGTTGAACAATGAAGATAGTTGGTGGAGGTGCCCAACCACACACCACTTGCCAAAAAGGAAAAACAACAACAGACCCACTGGAACAGCTTCTCCTCACGCCAAAGTGTGTGATAGATGGCCATAAAGGATGGCATGAAGGTAGGTGAATGCAACTATTTTCCATTAATTTTAAGCTTGCATGGAGCCAAGGGAAAAGAGACTAGAGGTTAGCTTTTAAGGCAACACATTTGAATGGCTAACCAAGGCAACAATAATAGGCATCCTCTTCAATCGTGAACCCGTGCTTGGTCTACATGGGAGCGACCGACAACGTAAAAAAACTTAACGATAATAATTAATACTTAAAATTGATAACAATTGAAAATAAAACACAATCACCAATCGACAATAATAACAATAGTAATATTATTATTATTATTATTATTGTAGCTTAAAATAGTTATTAATTATAATCGTAATGGTCAAGTCGAAGCTCGACAATAGAGAAAAAAACTTATTATTATTATTATGGATATTCCTCTTTAACCGAACACAACCTAACACACCAAAACGTCATTCCAGCCCTCTACTAGGATAATAGAACACGATATGCCTTTAACAGGGTATTCATAAAGGACACTACGAGGTCTATAAACCAGAGGCAACGACAAAAAAAGAGGAGGCAAGATGGAGACAAAGGATGCTAATCCTTCTCTGTGAAAAGGAAGAAGTCATCTAACGAATAAAGAGAGCACTCACAAATGTTCAATGTTTAAGAACCGGGTCACCAAAACAAGGACTAGGAGTACGCCAAAAGGGGACATTACAAACTTTTTTAGCAAATCATGCACACATTTGGGGGACTTAGGTGACCTAGTCCCTTGACATTTTATTTTAAATTTCATTGTTTTGGCTAACTTTTGATATGCACATGTAGTAATTAATGTCCATTTCTTCTTAGAATTTTTACTAATTTTATATGTGTAGGTTCTTGTTCATAGCCATCATTTTAATGGGTTGTTGCCATTTTAAAACTAACTTGCTAAAATTTGAAGTATTGTGAGATTTCTTGTGTTTTTGTCATATTTTGGTTGCCGGGGTGGCATAGGCACACTACCAGGAGCATAGGTACATTTATAGTGGCGCATGCACCTCTCGGGTGACACAGCACACCTGTCAAGCCTACCCTCTCTATTTATCGACCACCTGCATACAAACTAATCCTAGCACTAATACCCTAACCAGAGCGCAGATGAACTAACCTGGGTGTAGACGCCATTTCGTGCTATACCTTCACTACAACGTAAAACCTATCGAGATCAACACATCCACACTAAAAACCGACACAGGCATCTCTCCAAAGTGACGCAGTACTCTATTGGGAGTCCGATCTTCGCTTTGAATTGGTAGTGGTGCACACGCTTTTCTGGCACGCACACACTTTTCTCTCAGTACAAGAGATCTGTATGAATTTTATCCTATTTTTATCTGGAGGTGACACATATGTCTTTTTCAAGGTGGCGCACACGCCTCTCGGGTGGCGCCAGAAGTACACATGATCCAAACAAACACAGAGTAGTGCACCCGCCTCTAACCTGCACAGAGATGCCAAAACAAGGGTGCATGTGTCTTTTTGTTTTCTTGAGTTTATTGTGTTGAGGTGCTAAATTTCTTGTAGGTTTTGTCTAATTAAAATACTCATTTTCAGTAGGTGTTTTTACATGTTTTTACTTTATTAGATAAAACTTCAGCATGATTGCTTATAAGAATAAGATCGCGTATGCTCTTCCCTTGTGTCCTTGGTATGATCTTGGGAATCGAAATGATTCTTAGGTCTTTTTCGACGCTTTAAGTTATTAGGAATATTTGAATTGCAATGGGCTAACTTAAGTGTGTTTAAATTAAAGTGTTTTTCCATTTGATATCTTAGATTTTGGAAACATCACATATGCTCCTCTCTTTTGCGTCATTGGATGATCTTGAGAATCATAAATGATGTTTACTCTTTGATGGAAAACTACTAAACTCGTTGTATAGGACCAAAACACCACGCTTGTCAAAGAAAGAAGGAATCAAAACGAAGTTAAAAACTACTAATATAGTTGTCATATAGGTTTCAAAAAGATATTTAAGCAAACCACACCTAATTAAACAAGATAAAAAGAACAACATATTCAAAACACCTGTATTGCAGGTATCGTAAAAGGGTACATCCATATCGCTCAGCTCAACTGAACATAACCCCTTTGGCATAACACCTTAAGCTACAACAATGGTGGTGGTTCCACGAACCCCAAAGTAGTCCATGTAAGAGGGAACCTTATGGATGAAACATGAAGTGCTCTACACTACCTCGCTTGACTAGTGATTCCTTTGTAAGATAGTGTTACCGGTTGTCCATATGGCGACTCCCAATGATAGTACATGTATATGAACTTGTTTCCTATTGTGCTTGAAGGGGGTAAAGTAAGGCAGCAATACTCCCAAGATAGTCGGAACTATTTGGGTAAATCGTGCTCGCTTAAGACAACTTTGTAACATGTAACATGTAGGACGAGAGAACCACCTAGGAAAATATACTTTGGCTATGAGCCCACTTTGACAAGTTCAAAGCGTGTTGATGTTGTGAACCATTATTCACAACGAAATGTGTGACCATTACTTTTTCTTAGTTTTTCACTTCTACCGTAGGGTAAGGTGAAACTCGCTAAGTGAGGCCAACATTTTTTACCCCATTTGATCTACTTCCTTCACTTTCTTTTGACACTTTGTTGATCGAAGAGGAGTGACTACCTTTACACGTTATCAATTGATTGTTTCATCACTTTTTGTTCGCTTACACCCATCCATGTTTTCGGATGGGTTAGTTAAACGCTCTAAAGTGTGTGGAGACGTACTTATTTCATTGGTAGCCTTGTGTGATCTTGATACCCACATTAGGATCGTCATTATAGTTAGGATTGATTCATCATTTTATCTCCCTTTGACATGTTAACTCATTTGCATTGTCTCGACATAATTAAGATACTTATGTCACGCTTTCTCGTAAAAATGATCTAAGTGTTCACATTATGGCATTACACTACCCACGTTTTAACACATCCTTAATATAATTTGACTTAGTTTGATTTCAAACATTGTCCAAAATCTTGAAGGTTGTCGCTTACTTTGTTTGTGTCATTTCAATACCACTTTGGCACTAATATCCCACTTATTTATGAAGCTTGATTAACGTGTCCAATTGGTGTAGTTACATGGCTTATATTTGTAATCCTCGCCCTTTAACATTTAGGCCTTGTTGTTTTTGAACTTGTTGTGGTATCCTTTAATTGGGAGTCACATATACCCTTTGTTAATATTTATGCCTTATTCATTTCGAGCTTCATGTAAATATTGACATTGTGTTGATCATCTTTACATCAAACTATCACTTTTCACACGCATTTTCATATGGTGTATTTCCTTGTTGATTGGCTTTGTGTTTCACACTTGCATGATTGTTCCTTGTGATTATTCATTTAGAAAACTTATTTTCTAGGACAATTCCTTTTTATCTCATCGAGATTACGTCATCACAATGTCTATTTTCCTTTGAACTTCTTCTAAAGTCATGCACACATATCAATACTTACGAAAAATCTATCTAGTTGTCATTATGCTTCCCCGAATTGACATATCACTTCCTTCCTTTAAAGGAGTTCCATCACACTATCTAGATCTAGAATTTGTGCTTAAAGCATGCCAACAATGATTGATTATCGCAAGGTCCCTTATATATATGACAATAAGGAAAAAAGTTTCGGTGTACAAATCAAAAGACCCCCATCATGACCTAAGACCTCGTTTGGTTCTTCGTACTAGAGAGCCCATACAGGTAACTCGCTCCCAAATTCATCTCATAGTCGGTGGTATGATATGGATGATTTCCGATCCAAATTATTATTTGAGTTCCTCCCCACTCTTCTTCTTCTAATCCAAACATTTCCTCTTCTTCTAAGGATTCCAATCCAAATATTTCTCTCGATTCTTCTGATGATTCAGATCTAAACTACTATTTAGATTCATCTAATTCGACTCCTAAGTCATCTAATGTGACTCCTATGTCATGGTCCTCCTATCTTCGCAGGAACCTCTTCATCATACATTTAATATAACTCTACGTCATGGTCCTCCCTTTCTTCGCAGACCCCTATTATCATTCGCCTCTTCTTCTTCTTTAAAGACGTCCCAAATCCCTCCCAATCAAACATATAAAAAAATTCTTGAATCACGGTCCTCTCTTTCTTTACATGACCCTTGTTATTATTCATCCGATGTGATTCTTGAATCACGGTCCTCCCCTTCTTCGCAGGACCTTCTTCATCAATCACCCACAATAAGTATTCCTTCTTTGAAGATTCATGTGACTCAAAGTCCTTCAATTCAAATGTCTGAATCAACCCATGCATCGCAATATGTAAACTTTGGACTTAATCCTACTAGTTTATAGACAATATACCATCGTATAGGTAGGTCCACACCACCTTCTTCTACTCTTAAGACATCTAGCTACACATCTTCTTCATCCCCACATCATCTTCTTCTATCAATCATCATCAAACATCTTCTAAGTCTTCCACACGAGAGAACCTCTTTCTTCCAATCAACCCCTGGTGGTCAACCAACAACTCATACATGATTGGTCTCTTTTAGAATGAAGAAACAATCGGGCATTTATGGGGGCACATGAAGATATCTCTTTAACAAATTATAAGTAAGGATTCTCTTTAAACTTTGATGCGTCTATACATATTGTGAGGAAAAGGTTGATTACTTTTATCAAGAAATGGAGGAAGAGCCTCATATCATGCAAACTTGATCCTCCTCTTATTCTTCCATCTTCACATTCTTCATTATGTGATGACACTCCTTGGTCTTGCATTGATCCATGGCCTATCTTCTCATCACCCAATAACTCTTTGTCTATCATAATTCCTCAATCACAATCTCTTATGGGGTCAATGCCAAGTAGCCCTTCATCTTCATCTAGGTGTGGGTCACCTTCTAGTAGCCCTCCCTCTATTATCTTGGGACATTCTTGGGTAGTCACATCTTCTACTCTTGGGCACATCCTTATTTGTCTTCTATGTATGGATCACCCCCGGGTAGTCCATCATTTTCTATTCTTGGGCCACATCCTACTAGCCCATCATCTTCTGGTATGGATCACCCCTAGTAGTCCATCTTCTTCTATTCTTGGGCCACATCCTAGTAGGCCATCATCTTACATCTATGGGTCACGTCCTAGTAGCCCTTCTTCTTCTATTCTTGGGCCACATAGCCACAGCCCTTCGTCTTCTATCTATGGCTCACCTCCTAGTATCCCATCTTCTTCAATTCTTGGACCGTATCCTTTTCATACATCACATATTTCTTCTATCAATGGTCATTGCGGCAAGCCCATGGTCATTTCTCACATCAGTTCTAAACATCCACATTCACTTTCTTCTCCTTCTCGAGATCAGACAAGTCACATTAGCTTATAAGAAACCCAAATAGTTTCTTAATCAAGCTCAGATCAAAACTGCAAAGAGCTCTATAGCTCCCAACCAATCAAACGATCTTAAGGTTAAAAATCAAACACAATTCAAGAATGCACACCAACGTACCCATCAAGTATGGCGCAAGTGCAAACACCTATGGATAGGGAACTCAAACTCTCACATACGAAACCCATGTTTCAAAAAAATCACAGTCATTTGTTGAGTGTGAACTCACCATGATCATCAAGATCGAGGATCATATCACTCTTGATAAACAAACGTGCTTAGTCTCCCTTATCAAGGAAATTACAAACATCGTTGTTGGATCCTATCACATGGAGTGACTTTATTGGTCCCACCTTCCCAAAAACTATCAAAAATGTAAAACTCAAAACAATGCAAAAATACAAAAAAACATGAGAAAACACAACAAAATAAAAGGTACATTTTCAAAACATTGCAATCGGTAGTTGTACACATGGATGTTTCTTTCTTCCCTTCCTTGTTGTTATTCTACAAGTCTTCCTACCATTTTCATCCCTTCAAAGTGATATTTTGTTACCCTATTCACACACATTTTGTGACATTTATCTCTATGGTATCTTTTTGACCTTGTATTTTATCACCTTGGTAAATAAAAGAATGATTGACCTCTTAGAGATCCTATCACAATTATCATCTAATAAACTTGTTGCGAAAGAAATTTTGAACATATTTTTTGACACTAGCCAATGTCGTCATCACAATCACTTCCATATCCTTCCATCAAGCCATATGTGGTTCTTAACCCTTATAAAAAAGAGATACTGAAATAAGTTTTCGAGAAAGAAAAAGAATCAAAATCAATAAAAATCAAAAGCTAAAAGCTAAGAAAAAAAGAAATTGATATATAACTCTCTCTTGGGGTATTTCCAATAATCTCTATCGAGGCTATGGATGCCTCGATCGGTAATAGAGCAATGTTTGATTAGAATCAAATGCATCTCCGTCGAGGCTATGGATGCCTCCGGTTGAAGCGAGCAATGTATGGTTATCCTTCCACCCTTCATTCAAAAATCACCTATCACCTATCAAAATAAATCATTCCTACACATTGGCTAGGGTTTCTTCACTATTGTCTATTAAATCTTCCCTTCAAGAGGTAATAAATTCCATCGTGCACACACTGGATCTCTATGAGTAAACAGGATTAGTATGTTACCAAGTGTCTTTTTTGGACCTTGTTCAGACTCTTACTCTAGTCCATATCTCGTCTCATGATTTGTGCCTTTGGCTAATCACTTCTTCATCGTGAGGCTTCTAAGCTACATTCATATCATTCACATCATTCTTCTACTTCATTCAAAACATCCATGTGTATAAGATTACTTGTTTTCCATGTTTGCGGACACGTTTGTCACCTTTCACAAAAACAATCTTCTCCTTCCTTTCTATCATGTGCTTTTAGGCCAACTTATGTTGGGGGCATCCTTGCTTCTTTATATCAAATTCATTGGTTTACGTTCATCATCATGTTGAACCTATCCATAATGGCCTTGGGTCCCTGCTTCTACATGTGAAGAGTTTGCCTTTGAATACTCCCACCTAATCGCTGGGGAATTTTTGCATCTTCACCTTTCTCATACACACGTGGCCTTATGCCCTTGTACATCCCATCTATCACTAGGGCATCCACACTTCCTCATCTTCCTATACATAGTTTTAGAAAAAAACTTTCAAAAAATATCAAAAAATTCAAATATGTTAGAAAAATAAAAAACATTCAAATATGTTAAAAAATAAAAACATTCAAATATGTTTAAGAAAAATTCTAAACAATATAAATCATCCTACAAAAATTATCTTTGGTTCTCACTTGTTCATGTGCGACTTCATGGATCATCTTGATCTACCTCCATCCCAACAAAAAAGCTAAGTTTACTTACTTCGTCACTGGGGCACAAAGAGTTGCCTGGTACTATTTAGTAATGCACATTGTTTTTTCATAAGATCCAAGTGTCCTCTCATTATTCCCTCGCATGTATCCTTATTTGGGGCACCATATTTTAACCCTTGTCGTTAATTTACACAGGTCAAAATCAAATCTTGATAACAAAAACATTACATTATGTTTCTCTGTTAGGTTAGCTTGTTTACTTTCTCATATTGTATTGCATTATGTATGTTGCAAGGAGTTAGGCATATTTTACTTTCTTGAATTGCATTGCATTTTATATGTTGCATAAATTACGAGTTAGTGTTTTTCAGCAATGGACATTTGTTCGTATATGGATTTTCATGTCATTCTACACTTTTGTTCATTCTTTTTCATAAGGACCGATGACGTAGATCTTTTGGCAATATGATGACATTGAAGTTGTTCTAATACAAAGGCTAGAGGCTAGTTCTTCTCTCCACTTCTCCATATTTCTTCTACATCACTTTCCTCTCACACTATTCTTATGCTTCACAGGGGCATCCTACCCTATCCTTTCTTCTATATTTCTCACCTTTTTCATCATTGATCGTCTTCCTTCATCACCCCATCGACACTCGAGGGGGCATCTCTCACTTCTACTAATTTTTCTTCTACCTCTTCAAAATTTTATCTGTCTACTATCTTTGAAGTGGCGTCACTTACACCACCCCAAAGAGGGGCAAATGTAGACACCTATAATTATGCCCTAAAAGCAATTTAAATACTTAAATTGTGTTATTTATCTCCTTTCTTGCAAATTGGTGACATACTATCAAAAGCACTCACCTTCTCTTCGATCATCGTTAATTAATTACACTACGCTAATTAATTAAATTCTCTTATCCAAAAAACCCTAATTAATGACCTTCCGTTAATTAATCTCCCCTTCTATCTAGACTAATTAATTATTATCAATTAATTAGCTTTCCCTTTCATTTGAATGATAAATTAATATTTAATTGATTTAATCCCCTTATATAGTCTAAATCATGCTAATATTCCTATAAAAGCTTTATAAGCTTGCATCTATTAATTAATCATCTTGATCAATTAACAAACCCCTTTATCCACATGAGTCACTAAAGGACAAGCTAAACTCTCCTAAAGTAACTCAACCCTATCTAAACCCCCCTTATCCATAACTAACTCAACATCCCTATTATCCCACATGCAAAGGGATGTAGTGGTTCCTTTATCCATTGGGCTATATAAAGAGCCCTCCTCCTACCTTTACACTTACACCTAAACTTCTTGAGAAGACAAAAGCAAAGCATATAGCAAAATAGACTAAAATATTTCCTTTGTTTTCTTGAGAATTCACCATTTTGGAAGAGCTAAAGCCTCTTTTCTAGCCAAAATTTCTTAGGTCATATGGGAGGTGTCAAAAGGGTCTTGTAGCCCAACTTTGATAAGCCCCCATTCCTAGGTTCTTGGAATATCAAGAGCAACCAATTTGATTGCCATGGAGCTTACATAGGTCCATTTAATTTTTTTATTAATTAAAAGAATAGAGGATTTTAGACAATTAGCATGTTAGTTTCAAAGTTTTAAATGATAAATGTTAGTGTCTAACCTTGTTTAATTCTTATCTTGATGTTGCTTTGTAATTTTCTTTAATTTGGTTAATTAAGACTACTAGGTGTTAGTATTTATTTTCATTAACTTAGTTTAGCAAATCATGCACAATAACTATGTAACATAGGTAGTCATGATATCTATAACTAAGTCTCGCATAGGTTGAAACATGAAGATATCCTTGTGCGGATTTCCCCATATTAAAAACCCAACATGGTGGTCTGTTAGAAAGACTATTTAATATTAACAGGGCTGAATTAAAGGTTAGGAGCACCCTAGACAATAATTGAAGTGGCCTCCTTCTTACAATATTAGTTAATAATTTTTTCCCATGAAATAAATAAATAAAATCTATCTACATTATCGTATTTTAAAATTTTCATAAGGATCACGATATGAAATGAATAATATTGTATTACATTGGATACACATAATCAAATATTACATCAGTATTTATACACGCATTAGAAGGAAAGGAATCCAAATGGATAGGTGGAGATGGAAGGTAAAGTATCAGTCTAAGTAAGAAGGTGAATAGACTAGTTTAATAATGTAATATGCAAAAATTCCTCCCTTATTACATTATTTCTAAAAATCATGTTTTTAGATAGTGGACGCTCCTTATTCTAAACACACTAAAGCTTATTACACTCTCCATGTAGCCTGCTCACCTTTGAGGCGGCATGTCATCTTTTTGGCTTCTTGGTCTTGGTGACACCTTGGTTTTTCCCCACAGGATTACCACAAACCTAGAAGTGACTTGAGCACATCCATCCTTGACAACACCTTGGTGGTTTCTGGTTTCCCTGGATTACCACGAACCCATATGGTTTTCTCTTATCTACAAGGTTTACCATGATCACGAGGTGACCTCGATGTCTCATCTGTACACTTCGGTGGTTTTCATATTTCCAAAAACCATTTACACAAGAACCAAGCGCTACTCTAGTGATTTTTCTCCTCACAATGTCCTTCATTCAGGAGGTCCCAAACTGGAAATTGCTCTGCATCTTTATTGAAAAATGCACACCAAAACAACATGACGAACAACAAAATACGAACACGAACAAAAAAATTGTCACCAAAGCAATGGTGTGAGGCCATCGTAGACTTTTGACCATGAGAGGACACCAATTGGCCTCTGACCTCTATCTACGCTCCACCCTCCAGTATGATGCTCTAAACTTAGCCGGATTGAATGAAACATCCCCATCTTTATTGTCATGTCTGGATCATTTAGAAGCATTAACATTACAAAATAAAAGCTCTCAAGTTTTGGTTCATATAGAAAGCCACTTTGGTCACATCTCTCGTAAATCTTACCTTTGACTTCAATAATCTTTTCTCTTTATGTTTCATGTATATTTATCACAATATCTTCATTTCCAAGACTTGCATTTTGGGGATACTCCTCTAGAGTTGTCATGTTTGAATCAATGCCCTCAACCATTACATACTGAATTACGCCACCGATCTTATTCTAGGTCAGGATTGGATATTATATCGATGGATACTTTAACCAAATGGAATTATAAAGCTTGAAATTCACAAATCCCATAAGAGTATTTTACCAAATATATGTTGAATCTTTTACCAATACGTAGCAGTTGCTTTTGCACTGCACTTCAATTTTCCACGCATGAAACTTCCACGCTGCCACACTCTGCCAAAGAAAGATAGTAAATGCCAATGGTGGAGAAGATCTTCACATTTTCTGCACCAAACAAAATAGTGAAGACTTACTGCACAACCAGGTCTCCAAGTTGATGCCTCCAAATGTCTCCAAATGCATAGGAGTATAAAACCACCTTCAAACGCACATGTTTGAACATCACGCTCCATGCCAAAAGAAACACTTCAGCCACGTCTTTGATTTCTCAATCCCAATGCCAGAAGAAATAAAGACAACAAAAAATAAAAGCAAAATCTGATCTTTTTTCTAATTGCCATGCGAAAAGGCCAATTCTTCATGCCATTAGGAAAGACATGAAGCTCGATACTTTAATGATATGAAATGAAGAATATTGTATTACATTGGATACACATAATCAAATATTACATCAGTATTTATACACGTAGTAGAAGGAAAGGAATCCCAACGGACATGTGGAGATGGAAGGTCAAGTGTCAGTCTAAATAAGAAGGTGAATAGACTGGATCATAGGTTTAATAATGTAATACGCCAATAGATCATACTAAATCACTAATGTAGAGGAATTGGTATACAAAAGGAATAAAAATATCCTATAAAATTATCAAATAAGGACACGTAATAATCCATGGATGGAAATAATTAATCACAGGAAGTGTTCAGAATGCAACAGATACAATTTATTTATATAAAGTTGGTTACTCATCTTATTTACCAATATCAAGTAGGTGATGGGACTCAAAATTAAACAAAGCACCATTATTTTGCAAAACAATAAAAATTCTTAGGTAACTCCCATTGTTTTGTGAAGAGTGGTATCTGGACCAAACTTACTAATTCCTCCATTGAAAAGATACATTTATCTTAAAACATTAGAAATAAAGAATTAAATAATTCTTTCCTTCAATTATACTTACCTCTACTAGCTACACTAGTGACATTATAAAAATACATGAACCTTTTCTAAGAAAAATTACACACCTAAATTATCTAGAGCTACAAAGAGAAAATGGATAACAATACCAACAAAATTAGTATGAGCTTAAACATATGTGTTCTATTTTACTTGCAAAAAATACATTTCTATGTGTATGCTTGAAATTTATGTTACTTTATAATAATATCAATAATGAGTCAATTAAGATTGACTTCACTTAAAAATAATAATATTAAGATCTAATAATAGCCAAAAATAATAAAAATCTTTAAATTTAGGTACCCACTAATGTTAGCGCCATAGTATTACTTGTCTAATCTCACTACTAGAACTTAGCTAATTTATCCACATTGTTATCCACAAAAATCATTTTGTAGAAAATTTGTGAATTTTCAACATCAAACGAATAGCTTCTATAAATAAAATGTAGATTTTCCACAATTTTATAAAATTCACATTTTAATTTTCTAAAGATCCACATTATTGAAATTTCATTGTGGAAAAATCACATTTTCTTATTTTAAAAAATATTTCCACTACTTCATAAAAGTCAAATATAAAATTGTGAAATATCCACAACTTTTAAATTTTATTTTGAATAAATCATGATTTCTCCTCATGTTTTGAAATTAATGGAAATTTGGCAATAGAATTATAGATATTGTGTACCACAAACCCAAATATAAGTCTCCCACTACTAGAACTAGGTTCCTTTATCCACAATAAAGTAGTATTGTGTAATTTTTTTGCAATATCTATAATATACATTTATTTATACAACAAATGTTATGGTTGTTCTACAACATCACAAGGATGAAATATAAAACTTTAAACGTTCTATATTACATAAAATTAAATATTGTTAGAATTCCACAATATATCACTTTTTAAAATATTCTACAAGGTTAAGATTAGCTTTGTGAATTGTGCACACTATCAACTTTTTTTTTTGAATTAATGAAATCTTTTTGTGGATGATCTATAAGATCCCACACTTAAATTAACATTGTGAACTATCTATCTTTACTAAATTTTAGAATTTCTTGTATAACTCTAAAATCCTCACCTATTTATTCACACAACTAAACATGTTGATTATACCTCATTAAAATTACACCGTATCTATTCTTTAAATTTAACTTTATGATAATATTTTATGAGGATAAATCATAATGTAAATCCACATCATTCATATGAATCTTAAATATTTATTTATGATAATATACAACACCTAAAATGATTAGTAATATTATTTAATCTTATTTACTAGAAGTATAAGGATCATTTATCCACATCGTCCACAAAAAAAAAAAGTTGTACAAAATTGTGAACTATTAACATTAAATAAATAGCTTGATAAAAGTAAATGTAGGTTGTCTACAATTTAAAAAAATAAGTTTATACTTGTGAAATATCCACTTTGTTGAAATTTAATTATAATAAAATCAATTTTTCTCCACATGTTTTTAAAAAATGTAGAAATTTTAAAGTAGAAGTATAGATAGAAAAACAAGCCAGATATACTACCTCATGATGAAATTGTATCATACCATTTCCAAGGTTTATATTTTAATAGACAAATTCTCCACTACAATTTGATTATTAACTAATTTATAAAATACGCATATACTTTGGACAATTTAGTACTCCATTTAACACTATTTATTCAAAATCTATAGTATATAATTTTTATTATGATTTCAAATATCGGCACAATTTCTAAAGGTTCAAATAAAACTGAGAATATTCTACACACTATAATATTGAACAAGTGTGTAGTATGCACAAAATGTGAAATACATGCATTGTGCCAAATTCAATATGCTAGTTATTTCTATTTTTTAATAATATACACTAACAAAATATACTAAGCTATATTTATGGATAATCTACACGACTAAAATTTATTCACGGATGATAAATCATTAAACAAGGTAAAATTATTCAATCATGAAAAATATTCATCACCTCCACTTTTGAAAATTTGTGTTGATAATCCACATAATAAACCAAATATTATTTATGAATAATTTACTGAAACCAAAAATAGTAATAATCCTTAATCAAGTCTACCTATAAATAATCAACAACTTCAAAATACTATTTGTTGGTAGTCCACAATACACTATTTTTTAAAGCAAAAGTTTGAATTATCTACAATGAATTATATATATATATATATATATATATAGATATATATATATATATATATATATATATATATATATATATTGAAATTAAAAAATATACTTTTAAAAATAATATCATTTTGAGGAAAAATTCTAAATTATCAACATTAAATGGATAGATTCTACAAAATACAATGTAGATTCTCCACAATTTCATAAAATTAAATTTTAAACTTGTAAAATATCCACATTCTTGCAATTTCATTTTTTTAAAAACCACATTTTCTCATTTTTGAAATACATATTCTAGTATTTCATTAGAGTAAATTTTTTTATTAAAGATAAAAAGTTTTAAAATGGGTCCCTACCCAGGTATAAAAAGGTCGATCACGAAGATAGAGAAATTAAGATCAAGAGAAAAATGAAAAAAATAAGTAGCCCAGCTACGACACTAGAACAAAACCTAAAACCAAACAATCACTTCATCTTGGAGTTCTTATGGGATGATATTCTAGCCACTATCCTCAAATGAATATTCAAGATCCTTATGTGAGCCAAAATTCATCCTTAGGTAATCTTTATATTTAGGGCCTTCCCAAACATGAAAGATTTTAAGAGATTCAGGTTCAAGAGGAATGGGGGTCGATCCACCATTAGAACTAAAGAGTGGGCTAGGTACATTAATATATTTAAAATTGAAAACAACTTCTAATTTACCTTTGGAGAATCACTCTTCTTCCATTTTCAATCTTGATTCTTTGAGAGTCTTCTAGATCTTCCTTCTCAACCAAATCGTTAACTGTATCAACCTTCGACATAGGAGACTCATGACCAATACAATTTAATGGTTATATAGATTACACCAAAGGTGGAAATCATTCCTCAAATCGAATCCCAAAATAGTGAAAGGCCACTACAGATAGACCAAAAGAACAGACGACGTAGGGGTAGGAGAAACATCAACAAATATGGATTCTTCAACACTTGGTTGCATCCAAAGAGGATATTTCATCTAGTTGTACCTTATGGGACAACACATCTTCCATCTGTTCCATCAAACGAGTATCCTTTTCCTTCGGGGTTTGCTTGAACCATAGTTTGCAATCAATGGTATGTTAACATCATTCACCGATGACACTACACCCCTTGTCACAATTTTTATGTACTAGTCATCTCATTATGTTTCATTGCCTCATCTAGCATAACCAGAAGTTATGCAACATCCATCACTTACCTATATTTTGAATCAAAATCCCCCACCTACAAGAAAGAGTCCATCCAAACAGGATTGTTGGTAGGAGAAAAATAGGCATGTTTTTTCTTCCACTGTTGAGAGAGAAGACACACATCATCACTATGTTTAATAGCCCTGCATTTTGAACAAATGATTAGATAGCTTTAATACACTAGATCTTGTTCTGAGACTCCATACTTTGAGATGAGCCAGATGGAGGAAGGTAAAAACATACCAACAACCACATTTACACACATCCTCGCATAATAACCATTTCAGTCTTAGCCAAAGTGCTAGGATATACACCTAATAGATTCCCCATGATTTTGTGATCCCACTAATTCTATGTCAGTGGTACCCATACCCCAACATGGAAGGCACAATATACAATATTCCCAAAATCTAGAATAGGGTGCCATATAGAGATGCATAAAATAGTTTTACCAAACAATCAAAGCCCTCTATTGATCACTCTAAGAAGATCTTATTCAATCATAAACCTAAACAGGAAGGATTTGAAAGCAATGAAAACCACCTCTAAACCTCCCAGTTACTTCTATTTCCTCTTCACCCAAGCTCTAACTGAGTCTATATTAGGTTGTACGTCCCCAACAAATCTTCTAATGAGTGTAAAAATATACCTTTTCTTCACTTTCTCCACCCAAGTTTAAGGAATGTCCAAGGATTGGCCCTCAGTGTTCCACACCGGAGATAAGGTAGGTAAATATGATTCCTCTTTTTCCAATTTGCTGCCCAAGACCTGGTCCATCTAGGAGATTTTACTTTGATCTTTCACCGCCTTCCACACAGATTCACGGTCGAAGCTCTATGCATTTTGAAATCCCCATTGCCTCCCAGCCCACCCATTTTCACCCAAGCATTTGAAATTCCCCCATTCCCGCCAAATCAACTCGTCCATTTTACCCAAGTGCCATGAGATCTTAAGTCAAATTTAAAAGCGTCATATACTCACATTTTCTAAACTTCATTGTGATAAAACCACAATTTCTCTATATGTTTTTAAAAATTAAACCTTTGACAATAGAATGATGGATAGTCTACACATCCCAAATAAAAATTATAATGATTTTATTTTTCCACACCATCTCTAAGAGTAAAAATTGAATCACGAATAATATAAATTACCCTTACTTTATGAATTGTATTGTGGATAACCATGCGATCAACCAAAATGTTTTAATGAATAATTTATAAAACCACTATAAAAAAATAGTGCCTAATTAACTCTATATGTATAAATAATATAATCCTAAAACTATTTTGTTGATAGTCCACTCTATTAGAAGTAGGCTTAAATAACATTTTTGAAGAAGAAAAATGATAATTATCTACATAAATGGATACCTTCTATAAAATATAATTTAGATATTTCACACTTTGATAAAAGGTAGACTTGGAGAATATCTAATTTTAGTTGTATAATATCACATTTGTACTCACGCATTGAAATTTGAACTTTTGAAACTAGAATCATGTTTATTCTACAAAACCCAAATTTAGAATATTAATTTTCCAATTTTTCACACCATTTTTAACATTAAAATATAATATTAAAAATACATATAAACTACTAATATTTTGATTGTGTAATATATAAAATTTAATTATTTCTACATGTTATAATTTAATTTCCATTATAAATTTAATTATTAAACTTCAAATAATTATTTAATAAAAATAATAATCAAACTAAATATCATTAATAACATCTAACCATAATTTCCATAACCACTTCAAAACATATTGCATTGTGAATATTTAAAAATGATAATATCTTAATCGAATAAATAAAAATAAGCTCAAATGACCATTCATCTAGACATATATTTCATTTAATTATTTAAATTTATTAATCCTTATTGTATTTTAATGGAGTAAACAAAAATTGAAGTACGGTCAATAGTCATAAAATATAACCTAGGTGTCAAGAGTGGTACGATTTAACCAACCACTCATACAACTGTAATGGCCTCTTAATATTAAAAGTTTGCATTCTTCACTAGGATCGAACAAAAATCTTTGTAGGCCATTGATAATAGAAAACAATCCAACGGTAGTGATACATTCCCATGGCTTGATAAGAAAACCTAAATGCATTCCCCTTCCCTCATCAATAATTTTTAGTATTTCTTTTCTACGGCTGGTTGGATTAAAGGGTATAATGTGTTTTGAATCAGATCTGTAGATGCATGCATGGGCTTACAATAGTTTACTTGATCTGTTTTTGACAGGAGATGAAATGAGATCTGATTTTCGTTTCTAAAAAGATAGTGTTCAACTTAGATTGAAAATTTCATCAAACATCATAAGCCATTAGATCTCTGTAATTCTTTCATGGATGTCAACACTCTAGTTTGAAAATAAATAATATTTGTTCTTAGTAGGTAAGAATGGAATTCACCTACAAAGCGTTTCTTTTATTTTTTCTTTTATATTTGAATTCTAATACTTTTTTTTAGCACAAGAATTTCTTTCTAACAGATGTATGTATACAACGATACCAATTTAATCAAGTTCAAATATTTTCCCACATTAGCTATATCATGCATTTAAAGCCATGTATTATCTGTTAGTTTCTTTCAGGCTAAATCTGGTAGCATGACTTACAACAAAGTGGTCAAATATTATAACTAGAGAGATTTAAAACAATAACCACAGATGGAATTTTTCAATTAGATAAGAGGTTCAAATTTTTATATGTAATTTTCCATTCCTCTATACTAAAAATATATGTACAGGATAGATATTTTTGAAACAATGTTTCGAAATATATTTTATTTTTGAAATTAAAAACTTCTTCTTGATTTATACAGTAATTTGAAGAATTTAAAGAATCTTATTTACCTGTGCTCTTGTCCGCCATAGAGAAGCCCTTTTTGGATATTAATGAAATTAACAACTGTTCCACTAATATATGCATTCAAATATTAAAATATTTAATTTCATAAATATCTTTATCAAACTGTTTAAAGAGACTTATCCGATTGAAACTATTTTTATGAATAAAATAGTATTTTTCATATATTTAATTCAAAAACTTGTGTTGCATGTTCTACAAAGACTTATTTTAGCTTTTTAACTAATAATTTTATTTTCCTTTACACCGAATGTTTTAAAAAAGATATTTAAATATAAATAATAATAAAATGATATTTTAATTTTTTAAATTTTACTATTAGTTAATTATCATATTTTTGAATGCATATATGTATGCATGTACATTAAATATATTTTTAATATCATCCGTAAGAATTGATTCAATTTGAAATTTTCATTCTTAAAAATTCTATTGTTTGATTTATACACAACTTTTAATTTTTGATTAAATGAAATGATTTCTATTTTCATGAACAAAAAATATTAAATATAATATATATTTTTAAATTATGTTAATTAAGAAAAAGAATAAAAAAAAATATTAGTAGATAATCTAAATTAATTGTTAAAATATATATAAATTTTATTTCAACATTTTACAAACAATTTTAAAATTGAAAAACAAAATATAATTAATAAAATTATAATTTTTATAAAAACTAAAAAGTTGTGAAAATAGTTACAATTTTTAAATGGAAATACTTATCAATTTCCTTATTATTGTAGTATATGACACAATTTTATAATTGTGGATTTACAACATTATTTAAATTGTAGAAATTGTTACAATTTTTTCAATTGTAGATATGAAACAACATTAGAATTGTGGCAAAAGCCACAATAATAAAATTATAGATTTTTCACAATATTTTTCAATGTGGATTTTATCACAATTTTTTGTGACATCTTATGTTTCCACAAAAAAATGTGGGTGGACTCCACAAATTTGGATTCACAATTTTACAAAATATCTACAAAAATATTGTGGAAATGTTGTGGATACTTAGCCCATATAGGCATTTTGGCTATGGGTTGTCATGAGGCATTTCGGATTTGGTTGTCGATGGTAGGCATTTTTAATGTATATACATCACCCGAAGAAGATATACAACGAATGATTAATTAATTAATCCATGTGAGAGTCTTAACTCTTATATAAAGCAAATGCAATACACAATTCTTCATTCATTCATATTAGTTGTTGTAGTGAGACGTGTGCTTTCATTTTGTGAAGTACAGAATGGCTATGAAGATTTATTTGACAGTATACATTCCTCTGCTGATGATCATATGTTGTTATAAGTCTAATGTGGTTGGAGCGGATCCCGATCCATTGCAAGATTTCTGCGTTGCAGACCAGCAAAGCAAAGGTATAGGCAGAATTTATATTATTATTGTTGTTAATGTGATCTGTGTAAGTGTTTAAAACTAATACTAGCAATATTGAGTTGTACAGTTTTGGTGAACGGGTATGCGTGCAAAGACCCAACTACGGTTTCAGTGGAAGACTTCTCCTTTGCGGGTCTGCGAAAGGCGGGCGACACAAACAATCCGGTGCAATCAAAGGTGACGCGTGCCTTCGTTCAAGAGTTTGGAGGCCTCAACACTCTGGGAATGGCGATTGCTCGCATCGACTATGCAGTGAGCGGACTAAATCCTCCTCACTTTCACCCGAGAGCCTCTGAAATACTTTTGGTATTGCAAGGCAAGCTTCTTGTGGGCTTTGTCGACACTAACAATACCTTGTTCAGCAAAACATTGGAGGAGGGAGACATTTTCGTATTTCCTAAGGCCCTGCCCCATTTCCAGCAGAACGTTGGCAATCAACATGCAGTGGCCATCGCTACATTTAATAGCCAGTTTCCCGGAGTTCTCACCATCGCCAATTCTCTCTTTGCTGCAACTCCTCCCATCCCCGATTCCGTTCTCGCCAAGGCCTTCCGCATCACCCACAATCTTGTGGATCACATTAAGGCCAAATTTGAGTTCGAGTACACTAGTTTCTTTTAATGTATTACCACGATGCCTATTGTATTCAATAATAAAACCACCCAGGGATTGATCAGGGATTTTAAATAAAAGCTAGTTTTTCCATATGATAACTCCCTCATATATTTGTCAATGTTATTTTGTTTTTAATATTATAATGAGGCGTTTGTAACATGAGGTATTTATATATAGGGGAAATCACGTCTATATTCAAAGTATTCCATTTTTGCAGTTTTGAATGTTCTTATCCACCTCTTCACCTTCCTTTTTTGGTACTTATCTTCTCCCATCAACCTTTGACTTTGAATCTCAACCCATACTTTTTTGATGAACCTTGGACTATAATACACTAAAACAACAATGAAATATACAAAAAATATATGATGTAAAAATGAAGTATAAATAACTTGATTGCATGAAAGATCAAATATTCTTTACAAGGTTGTAGGCCGCTTCAAGGAAGCAAGATCCTTTGAGAAAGATCAATACAAGAAAATATGTGTATGCCTATACACTAGCCTAAGTTCAACATCTACTCCAATTCTAGAAAATAAACATTATCATATCATTTCCAACCTATATAGTCACATGACACTTCCAGATAAACTTCTTGAGTTTATAATCATAGTAGTGCATGTGCATCCACCTAATTTTTGAGCAATTGTTCCCATATTTTATCTTGGATATTACTAATCAAAGTATATTATAATATGTGCAATTTTTATTATTAATTATGGTATTTATATACTACTTGTTGCTAACAATTTTACCCATAGATAAAGAATGATACATTGACCATCTGCTCTTCCTATCATTTATTTATTTATTTTACTGAGTTGAATCAATGGAAGAACCACCCTATGGAAATAAAATAAGGTAACGAGGCATGGTTATACCCAAGTTATTCATTGCTCATCTTCCCTCTCTGATGTTTCGATCTCTCAAGTTTAACTTCTTCCACGCATCTCCTTTGGCATAAACCATCACATAGTTGGCATTTGATTGCTGATATACATGTAAAGCGACCTCAAATTTCACATACAATTTAAAAATATATTAATCTCAAAGTATTTTTCTTGGATTTTTAACATTAGAATATAACAATTAGTAATAACATCAATATCTTCTTCAAAAAATTCCCATTGAATGATGAAAAATTGTTTTGATCTAGCTACACTAATGTGCATTAAAAAAATATGATCCAGACTCTATTGGCTATCCCAAATATTATGATTTTTGAATTGAGTTCTCTAAGAAAAATTTTAAAAACTATTTGCGACGATAAAATAGACATCAAATACAAGTACAAGATTATAATTAATCACACACATATAAATAATAGCCCAACATATTTCCAATTACCATTTTAAAATACCCCTCAACATTACTAAACAATATTTTCCCTTTATAACATTTTTATAAATATAACTAATAATATTTTCACAGACGTTGTTCTCGCAGCCGACAAAGCACCTCTCATCACCAATGATGGTATCCTCGCTCTCGGTCCTCTTACCTTGCTCGTGGCGAGGTATTTGGTCGACTTGGATATTTTGGTGGTACTAGTTTTTTTATTATTGGCAAATAGTTTTTTGAAAGGGACTATACCCTTGTACAAAGATGACTCAGAAGCCAGATGTGCCCAAGCGAGCAAAAGATCAAAAGGTCAAAAACAACAAGGGCGCAAGCAGGAATAGAACCTACTAAAGACAGCACTAAAACCCGCAAAGCCCAGCAAGAGAACAGCAAAAGAACAGCGCCGATGGGAACAATTACAACCAACCTAAGTGCCCCGGCGCGCACCCCCTCCACGAAAACCGCGGAAAGATTTTCTACAAACAGTGCTCCAGCCCGCCATGTTTTCGTCATCCACGTCGAGAACCTCCTCTAAATTACCATTTAAAACAGAATTTGAAACCCTCGCCTCCGAAGTCAATAATGAAATCTTTTCACTTTTACTGTCCATCTTCCTTCTGCAACGGTTCAAATCCGCATTTAAAGGTCTTTGTTTATGAGCTTTCATAGATTTACTATGTCGGTTCACTTCCCGCGTGGCAGTCTCCAAATCTGCCGTAATTAAATCTGTTTCTGACCCAGTCTCCCATTCGGAAGATTCACTATCTACCTTGTTTGACTCGTGAATACGGTTTTGGTGGTACTTAGTTAGAATGCCCCTCATCAAGTCAAATTCCCATGGTCAGATCTTGATAATTCTCCCTCTCGATGGTCTACTTTTGAATTTCTGAGCGAGCAAGAATAACAACAACAAAAATGTAAGTGGGTGGAAGCCCATCCCGACTCGGCTCATCCCTCCGGGTCCTCATCTCACGGGGTGGCAACCCAAACACCCTTTGCCTCCTCCTCCGTCCTCCATGTTTCATGGTCAGTAACCTAGTTTTTGGGCTCGTTATTATGTTCATTTTTTTAATAAAACATAAAATACCTTTATGTCCAAAAATATCTAGTTTTAATAACTAACAAACTACCATCATCTTTGATTTGAAATATCTAGTTTTCACTGAGTTACCTTCCGCTTGGAGCGTGGAGAAATATTTTTGATGTAGAGAGTGGTATATTAGTCATAAACTTGGACATTAAGATTAGAGACCTTGATTTATGAAATTACCTTAAGAGAAGTTGTAAAAGATAATTGGAATCTTTGTGCTTAATTAACAAGAAATAGTCTGACCAACATCCCTGAGTGTTCACCAGTTGCATGAAGACGGTATGAAGTGTGCACCAGCTGTATGGAGGTAGTATGAAACCTAGGCACCAGCTGAACAAAGGAAATATGAAGCTTGTGTACCTAGTGGTCCCTTCCCTCATGCTAGGTTAAATTGTTAAACAAATTGTTAAACAAGGTTGACAAAGAGTTCTTGACTGTAATATGTAATGATTCTCTCTCGTATTAAAAAAATAAAGTGATCCAAATGGGAATATTTTTGATGTGGAGAGTGGTATATTAGCTATGAATATTGGAGAACTTGATTGATGGAATTGCCTTAAGAGAAATTGTAATAGATAATTGGAATCTATGTGCTTAATTAACAAGAAATAGTGATCCAAAGGAGAATATCGTCGGGAATTGAGCTAACAGTAAATGGTGATGTGAACCGACACTAAAGTGAGAGAAGGGAAGATTAATAGGAATGGACAAGGATATGTGTTAGTTGCGATGAGTGGAGGGAAATGTCAAATAATAGGAAGTACTTTGAGTTAATCTCAACAATTATTTGGAAGAGATGAACTCACGAGATTAACTCGATTCTAACCCTTGCAAGTAACCAAAATCAAGCAAGTCGCGAGAACGATGACTGAAATAGATTAACAAAACTAATATCACCATTGTGACTAAAATGATTGTTATTGAATGTGGGTGATGTGGTTAACAAATGTGTGGAGAATAATAAAGCAACACCCGCAAATTTTTCCCGCATGAAACCCAAGAATAACCTAGGTCAAACTAGAAAAATTATGAATTTTTTAAAAGCGTGCTTCGCAAAAAGGTTTCGAAAATAACGGTTGTCACATTATTGTTTCTAAGTCACTTTAAATTAATAATATAAATTCTTCTTCTTTTTATCCCCATTATAATAAAATAATAAAACTCTCAATACCTTTTAATAAACTTAGTTAGTCTAAGGTATGGTTTAGTTTCCCTAAAAGTTATTTTGATAAACATTTAAATTCCAATATAGTCAAATTTTCACAAATTAATACCAAGGGTAAATGGGTCTATTTTACTAAAATACTAAAGTTAAATTAATCCCACAAGGTGAAAAGGTTTAAAAACAAATAACAAGGTCCTTAATTTAGCACAAGGGTGAGAAATATTATCCCACCCCCTACACAACTAAAGTGGCCCGCTAAAAGTCAACCCATGCATTTTAAATTAAAATTTTGAATTTCACTCACCCACTCCCCACCTACATTTTTGTAGGGATGAATCTCATCCCTTGGATGGATTCATTTGGGGCCACAAGATCAAGGGATTCCACTAACCTTAAGTTTGCTTATGAAAGACTTCTTTCTCTTTGTTTGGCTTATTATTTCTTTGTTTTGTTTTGCAGATTGGTGGAGGAGAATGAGGAAGCCATTAGAGGCCATCTCAAGATTTTGAAGGATACACATGATCCATCTATTTCCTTGTTTTATTTATACCCTTACCTAGGGTTTCAATGTATTTATTTATTTTTGTTTATCTTATTATTTTAGCATTTGCCCAAATGGGCATGTGGGTATTTACTCTCTTTTAGAGAAGAGGTAGAATGCTATTTGTATGAACTGGGAAGAGGTTATATATATATATATATATATATATATATATATATATAAACATATATATATATCATTAAAATTTCTTTTTAATACAAAACCCAAAATAAAAAATTTCATTTTAATACAACCGGAATAGGAAATAAGAGTCTTTTTATTTATATATATTTTATTTGTGTGTGTGTGTGTGTGTATTAACACAAATTTGGTTCGTGAAAACCCTTACGTAGCCTGGCACTGTAAAAGAAATCCACGGTCAAGTGGAAGTGGAACAGTGGTTACCCCATGGGTTTAAATGTTTAAAAGATTATTGGGTTGGGGAGGGTTAGGGGTCACGATCGCACCTCCCATCCCATTTATTAATGGGGTGGGCGGTGGGCTCGGTGACCTCCCCCACCTCTTACCATTATCTAACCACACAGTCGCGCTAACCATGGCAAACCGATTACTATGTTTTTTTTTATTAAAATGTTTTGGGATTAAAATTTTCGGTTATAATACCACGTTTTACCTACAACTTTATATATATATATAAATTTATTATTAATATCATTATTAATAGTGATTTAAATATCAATATTTTGGTCAATAGGTAGTAATGTTTCTATTATTAATAGTATTAACAAATCTAAAACTTATACTTAAAATTTCTCTTAAAATTTGGTAGAAATATTTCCAAGTGTTAGTTTAAAATTTTGTTTTCCCTACCACTACCATTTTCTTGACATCTAGTTTAGAATGAAGTTAGTTTAATCTAACAATACATTTACAAAATCAATAGATCTAAGGTCTACTTTGCAACTTTGTAGTTCCTTTACACAACTAGATTTAGGAATTATTTTATTTTATTGGGCAAGTAAATGACAATTAAAATTTAAGTTCTTTCCATCTACACATATAGAGTTCAAACTTCTTTCAATCAATACAAGAAAGTGCACAAATATAGTCTAACTTTCCATTATATTCCTTTCAAATGATACAATGAAAATTAATATTTCTTTCCTTTACAACATACAAATTTCAAACATTCCCACAAGAGGTTTACAACAATATTTTCCAATGATTTTTAGAGCAAGAGCAACACACTTATGTGAGAAAATAAATCAACCACAATGGGAACAAGATGTTTCCCTTTTCAACTTCATTTCCATTTTATCAACTTGATCCACTAAAAAATGCAGAGTGGCTTTCTTGTCAAAGTTCTTCTTTACCTGAGATGGGGAGCTTCCATGGTGAGCATGGCTTTGTTCTCAATTCTTCCACCGCATAAAGTTCGTCACATCTTACCTCCATGTGACCTACTTCTAATAAATCTAATTGATGAATAATCTCAAAGCAAGTAACTAAAGAGAAATTGGGAGTCTTTCTTCCTTTCCATAAACCAACATGTAAGGAGAATTAACAATAGACCTTTTGGGAGTGATTCTATCAACCCACAAAGCTGTTTTAAGTTTGGTGTGCCAAGATCTCGTGGATTTTCATTTAGAATTCTTTTGATAATCTTAAACAAATTTTTGTTAGTAGAATCTGCATTACCATTACCTTGTGGGTAATGATTTGATGAAGTACTCAAATAAATATCATTCTTCGACAACCCACTATGTAATTCCATGGTCATCCAAGCAACAAGTTGTACTGGAACTCCCCCTTTAAGACATAGAATAATTCTAGAATGGTACGAGGGCCCATGCGAATGTGGAGAATGATGGTGCCAAGGGTCGAAGTTATGGCATCATTTAATGAACATAACATAACTAGGTTATTATACATGCAATTGGCAGAGATACGAATTTGGTTGTGCACATGGGAAGAGATGATGTTGATGTTAGAACCCCCATCGATCATAGTGCATTGAATGCATATATTATCAATGTAGATAGAGATGAATAGGGTTGGATCAGAATAATTTGATTAGAGAGGTACATTCTCACAGTTGTTAGAGAAAATGAGATCAACTACTTGATGAGTGGTAGCGGGTCTAGAGGAAGGGGATGAAGTGGTGAGAGATGGTACATGGTCAAGAGTGATCATGGATGCCACATGAGTTGGGTCTTTAGGTAAAACCTTAGTATATTTCAAAACCTCCATGATCGCCTGCCTGTTGGTGAGACTCAAAGGTTTGGACAAGGTCATACAATAACATTTTTAGAGGAGATTGGTGTAATTGTTTTTGATCATCAGTATGATGGGAAACCCTATAAAAAAATAGGGTATCTCGAGTCCCCGAATGGTAATTCTTGGTGTGGGTGCAGATGGTATATTGGGCACAAGATTGGTGGATGGGATAGTTGCTTTCTCCTTTTCTTTGTCTTTCCGCGGGTGCGAGTGGAAATGCTAACCATATTAAAATGGGGAAGTAGGAGCAAATCGAGTCATGATAAGTGTAAAGCAACAAGACAAGAAATAGAATGATGAGGCATATCTTGGTGTTGTTTAAAGAATTGCAAACAGATTGACGTTGAGTGGTGGTTTGACTAGCTCTCTTATGCACCATATTGATCTTGAATGTAGGAGGTAGATAAAATTCGGTTATGGAGGTGAGATGAAGGTCACTAAGTAGGTAAGGGATGAGGGTGTGTAGCAGAGGCTCGTGATGAGGATGTGAGTTGCTATATTTTTGGTTTACCTTGGGTAAGAGGTTGCTCAGGCCAAGGTGGATGGGTAAGGTAATAGGATAGATGGAAGCGGTGAAGGAGAAAATAGGTAGTAGGCGAAACCGGTGTATGCGCCTAGAAGGTTGGGTCTTTCTTTTAGGTGGAGGTATGGTTTTTCCGCAAGCTTGTGAGGACATGGCTAAATCCAATTTGACAGGAGGATGGATGAGGCTTGATGTTAGCATGAATCCCAATGAGGTGATGGTTCTAGATGTGGGGAAAGGTTTAGGTGCAGGTAGGTTATTAGGCATATGAACATGTTTGATTGTTGGTAAGGGTTTAGGTTTAGACGAGGGTGATGAAGAAGAGGCCATTACAATAGGCTTGGGCATGGTTGTTTCGGTTATCTGAAATACCTTTGGATAAATCGTAGAGGTATCAACAGATGACATTTGTATTTGGCTTGAAAAGGTAGCTGAAGGCGTCCCCAAAGCATAAAATTATCAACATAATCTTAGCGGTCAGCTAGGCTTGAAAACGACACTATTATAGGAGGAAATGATGTTGTATTAATAGTAATCCCTGTAAAATACGTCTGTGAGATAGGGAACTGGTTGGATTAAGAATTTGTAGGTAAGAGATCCGAGAGAAAATGAACTAGATCCTAGAAGGCTAATGGAGAATTGTTACTAACAGGTAGTGGTGCTTCCAAAGGATCTTTGATGGGTAGGGGAGATGATGGGTAGGATGAGGTAGATTCCTCTTTCGGTGGAGAGGAAGGTGAGCATGACTCTCCTATGGGTAAGAGAGCTAACACCACATGTTTTTCATTAGGTTGCAAGGTGAGTGGTGAAATGACATCAAAAGATATTGAGGACTCCTCCATGGGTGAAGGGGGAGATGAAGGGGAATCCTCTTTGGGTGAAGGAGTAGATGAAATAGGTTCCTCTGTGGGTAAAGGTGCTCATGTAAGAATCTCCTCGATAGAAGGGATATGAGGAAATTGAGGAAGGTTTGGTATGAATTGAAAAACAACATGAACTTCACAAAAATTATTGTCATTAGTCACAAGTTCGCCAGTATGGTTAGATGACAAGGTGTGATTAGGAAATGGATTCTTGAAGATATGGAATTTCTGATTAGCTGGTGCGTTTGGGTTATCTAAGACAAGATCTTCATTTTTTAATATTTCCTGGATTTTTTTTTAAGGTTATACAATTACCATCGCTATGACCTTTAATATAATGATAGTTGCAGTAATCATGTTCCTTATACCATGCAGGCATAGGAAGAGCAGGATCAAAACTAGTATGTGGTTTGATGTGTGGAAGGGAAATTGCTCCAGCTTTTAGAAGTTTTTCTAAAACCCATGAATAGGGTTCTCCATGGGATCAGAATTTCATTTCTCCCACCTAAACCGGAAAGCTTGAGCAGAGAAAGGTTGGAAGATGGTTCGATTGATTGAATGGGTGAGATGGGAAAGATTTTAAAACTACCACATTCGTAGATCCTTTAGGTTTGAAATAATTGTTCTGGGGTTTGGAAGAGGAAGAGGAATCATTTAACTTGAATGCAACATTTTTGTTACGCAATTGAATTTTTTTTTCTTCTATGGCATAGATTTCAAGTTTTCTAGCCATGGTGAATGCATCATCAAACGTACAAAAGGTTTGAACTTGGAGAGTTGGTGAGATGTACTTGACACAATCCCTGGTGAACAACTCTATACTCTCAGTTTGAGGAAGTTGGAAATGTAAGCTGGTTGATGAGCCTTCACCAAAGAGTGACGAAATCTACGATAGATTCATCTTCATATTGTCATGTTGAGTACAAGTCATTCATGGTGACCCTCTTGATGATATTGATAAAAAAATGGTCCAAGAAGGCTTGAGCCACTTGGTTAAATGAGTAAATGGAATGTTGAGGTAAACCACTATAACAATCTAATGTGGGTCATGTTAAGGACACTGGGAATGTCCACAAGAGTAGAGCGTCATCATGAGTGATTAAATAGCACCCATGTTTGAAAGACCTAAAGTGTTGTCAGCAGTCCTCTCTATTGTTGAACCTATTAAATTTGGGCATTTTCCAATGCGTAGGGTATAGACGAATGAGAATAGACAATGATGAATGGGAAAATTGCATGTTTTATCTTATGTCAAAGAGTTACAAGAGCTAGAAACTAATGCTTCCAATGTTTGCATCTTTTTCATCATCATTTTAATAAAGTCATTGGTAGGTTATGATGACTAGGCATCCCTTGTAGTATAAGGGGGTAGATGGTGAATGTATGATGAGGATGACATCCTAGTATATGGTGGTGCCGAGTATGAGAACTATGAGGGGGAATAGATGCAGTGATAAACATCTCGAATAGGCGCTGAGACGAGATAGGTGGTTCTTGTTGGTGATATGCGTAAGTAGGTGGGGTGGAAGTAGCGATTCTTGTAGTGACTGGAGGCAAAGACTGTGGTATGGAGAAGAGGATGTTTTATAATGGCATATGGGTTGTCAACACCATGGGTGGCTGTGATGCAATAGGTATATACGAGGTGGAATGTGTAGACGGAGTTATGCTCAAGTGGTGATGAAGGAATGGTTGACACCACAGAGAAACTCTGACATCAAAGTGCGACTAATGTCAGTAGGGTGCCAAAAATATTGATGATGTGGGATCAATTTGGGATACAACAGGCAAGGTTCATTTTAAGACACCCTTATAAAATTGAAGGTGGAAAATACCCGCGAATATCCCCAGTAACTGGGCCAAAAGAAAGGCAAATTTAACAATATTAAAAAACCAAAATTTTCACTGGTATTTCATGGCTCCACTCGGTGACGTGCGACAACACTAGTTCGTAATGCACTGGCCACCGTCAGCGTGACACTAGTTAGTAATGACGCAAATACTGAGCGACACTACCAGAAATGACATACATCTAGTTTGTACGACGCGTGACAACGCCTCTTAATGACGCTACGACACTACCTCGTAATGACCGCGTGACATTGTCTCCACCGTCGCCCGACGTCGCCGTCCGCATTAATGACGCCAGCGTACGACACTTCTCCTATTGCCACGCGCACATCGCCCCCTGATTTACACGCCGCTACTGCTCCCACTAACGCCGGCGTCACTTCTCCTATCGACGACGCCGCTTGCCTAGGTATTGTATCGCGCAGCGTCACGGCTATGGTCCTTTGACGCGACGCGACATCGCTTCTATTGACGCGTGCGCGATACTATACCCTAATGACGCCGCTGGCCATCGAAACTCGGTTTGCTGACGCAATCGCCAAGGTCTTGGATGCCGACGACGCATAATAGGAGGAAGTGACGCTGGGCAAGCGTCGCGAGATAGTGATATCGCGTTAGGGATCAATGAGTCTGGCAAATGCCATGCGAGCACGCGTCAAAGGTCTTAATGACGCGCGACTGATACTCCCAATGACGCCCGTCAATAAAGTAGCCTATGATGATGCGTCAATCGAGTAGGAGCAAATGACGCGCGTCAATAGGGGCGGTGACGCCATATTTAGCTTATAAATACCCTTGTGCCGCTCATTTTCTCAAGTTTTCATTTTCCCGCTCTTGAATTTTTCTGAGTCTAAATTGTTGTCAAAGACGCAATTACAAATATAATGTTGACTTCACATGCTTCCCAATGCAAGTTCTAAGCAAGAAAATCAAGAGAATCCAAACTCAATCGATTTCCAAGATCAACTACAGAATCCCTTATGCCCTCACATCCATACGGCTTTAAATATGTCTTGAGAATATCAAGCTTTGATGGAAGAGTGTGAATTTACAGGCCTGAATTTAATATGCCCCATTTCGAAACAGATCCGGATATTTTGAATTACCTTCTGTCATGCTACAATTCAGAGGGACGGTATTTTATGTGACTAGAATGATGGCCAAATGTTCCAATTCACTATTGAAGCAAATGACATCCATTAGTTTACGGGCCTTCCTATCAGAAATTTACCAATTGTTACAACCAAGGCAACACTCCTGGAAGAAGACAAGAAATATCTCCCTTTAATCAACGTGACGGTTTCCATGTTTGATATGTAAGTATAATTCATTTTTTATTCATATTTTTATTCGATACAATTTGCTGTTATAAATTTATAGTAATTTTCACTGCTTCGCATTTGCACCCATGTCAATAAATCCAGGTGTGGTGTAGATACAATCAATCGCACACCACTTTCTTGCTGCAATTTATTTCGCATTTTTCAAGCCGAATTGTTTCGCAGGTCGCCAAAAGATATACCAACATTATCAGCATACATTTGTGCTAATATCTCGCAAAAAAAAAAAACGAAAATTTGATTGGTGCACATATCTATCCAAAAAATAAGAACTCGATATAACAAATTCAAAACTCTCGAGATAAACCTTTCATTTATTCAACAAACCATCTCCTCGGCTTCTACTATGAGGCACTTTTAAATTTAAAAGATAAACAAATTCCTACTTGCTCTGATGAGGCTTTTGAACAAATTCTCAATTCCATTTGAAGAAACAGCAATAGGTATAAACTATTTAGTTTGTAATTGTATTTCAATTTTACATTACGATTTGCATAGCTTATTAAACATTAAATTTAATGTTTTACAGAGAAGATATCTTAAGCCCTTCCCCCTAAAAAAGAAGTTATCGAGAGGAAGAGGCCAACAACACGCGGAGGCTTGGGACTCCCAATCTGAAATGGAAGCTCACTCCTCTCCAAACCTCAATAGTTTGAACTCGTTAAACGCCGTGAGAAGTAATACATTCTCATATATTATTTACAAATTCCAAAGTTGCATATTTATTTTTCTATTTAAATTTTAAACAAATGAATTGACAACATTTAATATTGATGAATCATAGGACTTTGGAACCTTCTTTCCCCAACTCACTCCATACAATCACATGCATTCATATCTTCTGAACAAATGCCACCGAGTACAACTCCTCAAGGCCACCCGTAAGACTAGAAAAACAACCCTCGACAACAAGGTACAACTTTTCCCATAAATGCGCTTAATTTATTAGTTTTGACTTTATGAATTGTTTTAATATTTTTCATTTTTCTTGTACTTTTCAGCACATGTCACTCATGATCAAACCACGGCAATCGACACCCACTCAACCATTAATTTTTTAAAATGCCAACCTAGAGGAACAGCGTGAAAAAGAACATTGGTAAATGCATGCCTTTGCTCCGGCTCCCTAAAGTGGGACACTAAACCTTGCCTCCTCGTTTTGAATTCCAACTCTATCACTTGGTGGCTTGCCCAAATAAGAATGGGCATATCTATTTTGAACAATATAAATTTAGATGAAGATTATTCGGGCATCATAAGAATGACCCAACCGGGTTTTTTTCGATACCGAGATGATTCAAGGCCGGCGGGTATACTTCAATTTCAATTTTAATATGCTTTACAATTTTGAATTACATTCTGATTTAAATTTATTTATCTAAATCTTGATTAATTTTTTCAAAAAGTGATCAGCCCACCCAAAGCGAAACAAGGAGAAATAGTTGATCTTGGTGAAAGCCCCCATACTTCTCCAAAGAAGACTGCCTGCACGTATCTCGTATAGTGAAGCGATTGCCATGTTTTCCTTTGGGAGAACTTAATTGGGTATGATTGTCAATCCCATGTCAAGCTGAGTTTATTATTCCTCATATCCAACAAATTATAGGAATGGGAGAGAAGGCCTAAAGTTCTTATCAATGAGATTATTATTACTGGTATGGAAAATTATTGGCAACGGATAGTTTATACGCTGCACAAATTCGGAATCAACTGCGAAGATGGATTCCTTACTTACTAAGTAAGATGTGGGAATTGTCACATTCAAAACAACTATAAAGATGGCACATTTTAGATAAGGCACTAAACAAATTGAAAATATTAGTGCCGAGGCTCAGTGCATATTTTAACAAATGGTCCAAGGACAAGGATTTGGTATCAATCGCAAATGCCGAAAGAGATAGAGCGGTTGTAAGTACTATTACATTCAAACAATCATTCTTTGTTAATTTGAAATTTTGAATTTACATTAATATTTGAATTGACATTACTCTTTTCAGCAAGTTGAAATATGAAAATTTGAAGAGTCAAAGGTTTTGCAAGTTCACTTGGAAACAACAAAGAACAACTTATCCGCAAGACAAAAATTGAAGCAAAATATTGTTTTGCTTAACAAACAAAACAATACACTCAAAGCGAGATAATTAAAGAGCATGGTCTCGACCCCGACATATTATTCAAAGCCAAAGCATTGCTGATCCAAATTTGCTTATCGCATGGAGATGCAACAAATCAAGAAGAAAGAATTTTAAAAAATGGGACAAAGGCCGCAGAAGATCTTATAAGTTCGGGGGTTATTTCTAGTGTTGGGAAAGAGGTACAAGATACCATACAAGGTGGGAAGAAGCCGTTGGGGAAGAGAGCAGAGTAGAATTGTATAAAGAAAAAGAGGGTTTTGAAAATTAGAAACTTTTATTATTGAGGAAACTTTAAATATTGAATTTGAAAACTTCTACTATTGAGTATGCACTATGGTTTTTGAATTTAATTATATGGTGATTAGATGGTGATTATCATGAATTATATGTATGTTTCTTGTTTACTTACATTGTCATGAATCGTATGTGGACGTAGATGATGAATGATGATAATTGATAATTAATGATAGATGATGATGAAAGACGATGATCAATTTAATGTGTATAATGTAAAATGTAGTGCCTAAATATCTTGTGGGACTTTAATTATCTTGAAAATTATGTCTTTGGGAAAAATAGCAACTAAGATTTGAAATGAGATCTTTAGGATTTCTCCTCAATAGACTTATGGTGTAGGAAAATTCTATTTTAAAGAGATTCACCTCTATATAAAGTGCATAATCTCTCATTAGAGAGGTTGTTTGACATCCAAATACCAGTCAAGACCATTTGTCGAAAATAACGTTTTGCTAGAAACAATCATTGATGTAAGAGGCTAGATTAATAGCAATTATGAAATAGTTAAATTCCGAGGCCATAAGAATTAGAGCTTGGGAAATAATCAAGACCATGGTTTTAAAGATATGGTTTGTTATCATGGATATTGTTTTGTGTAGAGTAGATTGACAAGTTCTTGTAAAAATTCAAGGTTATGGTGGCTAGATTAACCAAAGTTGGAATAACCATGTGATTAAAAGATAGGTCAAGCTCGATATAAGGTTTTTATCATGAAGATTAGTCTCAGTATGTAGATCAAGTTCATAGGTTGAAGAATCCTATCATTTTTTTATATTTGATAAGGGTGAAGAATAATTGTGGATTAGAACTGAGAGGCTATAAGTTGAGGAATAATTTTGGAGTGTGTAAGAAAATATTGAAGGTTGTAAACTAGATCATAGTAAACCGTGTGTAAGTATTTGTAGTAGAGCCTTGAAGAAGGCACACTACATTTGGCGTGATAGTTTATGTAGAGTCGGCTTTATTACTAGAAAGGATTTTTATTAGATAAAGACTCATCAAGGGTGATTTAAATAGTTGTGATTAGTGTAGATTTGGGTGGGTGACTATAGGATATGGTGTTAGCGCATTAGCATTAATACATTTGTTTGTTATTTGTTAATGGACCCGATTCATATTAACCGTTTACTTACAGCTGCTTCTCCCTCTCAAATTATATAATGGCGTGAGCTCATATCACCCTCACGAGCTCTTTCCTTCACGGTTTCTGACATTGATCACCACGTTGACAATCACTCAACAGGAGGTGAGTTTTTGCGACCTGGTGAATTATCTCCAGCGGAAGAAGCCATGCAAATGTACAAGCCCAAGCCGAAGACAAGGCTCATCATCCTGAGGCAAAAACATAAGCCTCGGAAAGGGCAATCAGCCCCCCAAAATCAAGCACCATGCTCAACATCCATCTTCACAAATGTACCACCATGCCACCCCAAAAGTAGCGTAATCACAAAGCGGATCGGTGGTGCCACATATGCTCCACGACATTTATACGCATCGGCGAATCGGTTATTACAACGGTCACAAGTATGGAAATTTGGCGAAGAGAGCACTTCGGCCGAGGATATTCCAAGAAATCCTGATGGCATGTCGTAATTAGAGATAGAAGGGCCACATTGCTGCTCGTGAAGATGCCGCCTTCGATGAAGAGGTACTGTGATAATGCGGCACTCATTCGACATTGTTCTAGGTCCCACTGCACTTCACAAATGACCGCCCGAAGATGTCTGGATTGATTGATTCGTGCCCGTGAAAACATGGTCGCAGCAAGAAGTTGTTCCATACCGAGACCCGCCAACCGGAGATCGGATCACCATTGCGCAGGCAATCAAAAAGTATATTGCAGCGAGGATTGGTGATGTCATCATTCCTCTTGGAACACGAAGATGTACACTCGCAAAGGTGCTTTTATGCGTTCCGTGGTTTGACTTCAAATCTTTTTGTCTCGTAAGTCAACTTCTTAACCATAGAATGCGGAGTTGAATTCTTTTGTTGAGAAAGGGGAGTCAAGTCTCGCATCATTTCCCAGGTGAGAGTCATCAATTGCTCCAAGCATTTCGAAGGGGCCGTCTATCCATTTGCCCTGATGCGGTCACTTCATCTAGCGTTGTTTTCTTCGCATCAATGGCGCAGAGTCCACATCGCACTTTGGCACTTTCTCTGAGTATGGTCATCTTTCTGCCGGGGCTCATGCATCAACTCGGGCAGTGAAGGAAATGGTAAGAGGGCTTCTCCACTCTCCCATTCCTCACTTGCCGTTTGCTCGAGATGTCTTGCAGAAGCAAACAACATCGAGGGGTCCATTCAAACAGAGCTCTTATCATTCTACAGAGCCTCTTCTGTGTCGTCACGCCCGATCTGTGGACCTCACTACCAGCTAGCTTTTTAGGCTTTGCGACTTTCAGCTCATCATTGATGATTACTCACGGAGAGAAATGTGGGTATATTTCCTTCAAGTGAAGAAGAGTGAGCACTTACTGCAAATTTCTGAGCCTCGTGGCTACCAAAGAAGCCACCAGCAAATTGGGAAGCCTCTTCTTCTCCTCCGCACTTTCAGATCGAGGGGGGGAATTTGTGTCAAAGAAGTTCTTAGCATACGATGACCAGCAACATACGGCATTCAAAGCAACATTTGACTTCCTCCTATACACCCCAACAAAGTAACTGGGATTTCCGAAAGTGCCATAACAGATTGTCAAGTAGAGATGGCTCGTTGTATGCTCTCGACCAAGCTGCTGAGGATCTGGCTTGGGCGGCATGTGCCGGTTGCATAACAAATAGGTTACTCAACCTGAGCACCCACGAAGATCTTCTAGAACAAGACACCGGAAGAGGAAATGGATCGGCCGTAAACCTTCTATTCATCATTTGAGAGTTTTTGGGTCAGGATTTATACATGCATGTTCCAAGATAAGAGAAGGAAGTTAAAGATCAATCCAAAGACATCGCCATGTCTTTCTGGGGTGTAGTACTACCTCAAAGGCATATCGTCTCATGGATCCCCGAGACGAAGAAGATCTACGGAGTTTAGGATGCGGTGGCGTATGAGTCGCCCTTCGACCCCCTACCACACAACGGAGATCCGGGGCGACGACCTTCGCTGATGCATCGCCTACACATCCGCATGATGAGCAAGATGATTTCTTCAGCAACCGAACGAAGCATAAC
>CM031243.1:661813862-661924129 GCA_018340775.1 Taxus wallichiana var. yunnanensis
AAAGAATGTTAAGAAATAATTATATCTAATGCGGAATAATTCCTCATAATCGCAATAATAAGAAGTATGAATAGAATTACAGAAATGAAATATGCACAACACGAAGACAATATTTAACGTGGTTCACCCAATGTGGGCTACATCCACCAAGAACACTTGCTCATATTTTATTACAAGCCAACAGTCTTCACAATTACAATAATCAGATCTTGTTTGGAGCTGCGCTCAACAAACCCTCCCAATTTGCACTTGAATTCGCACACACTATTCACCTTCACAAAACACACTCATATAAATCCTATTGTATGTCCATCTATTTATAAGTACATCAATAGGTAGCCGAAGAGGCGGTTTTACAAAACAATGGGTACCGAAAAACCATGGGCCCAAAAACAACCCATAATGGTTACCCATTACCCATGGGTTAATAAACCACCCATGAAAATTTACTTTGGGGCTTCACCCCGAACCCCCTTGACCCACTCACTAGCGAGCGGGACCACCGTAAAAATATCCGAGTGTAACACATGGAAGGTGTACCAAACTCTAACATGAAAATAGGCTCCACAAACATAACAAAGAACTATTCTAATAAAGGGGTCTAGTTATAATGGAGGGATAATACATCATTCTCAAAACATCCCTCATATTTATAGTGTTCATGCAAGGTATTGCTTCTATATTAGGGGTTCAAGTAAGGAGATAATATTTCTTATAGTTCATGCACAATATAGGCAAAACAAGAATTTTTTTGAGTCCCCAAGAAGATAAATATGGTCATGAAATTATGATTTCCCAAGTTAAATGTTGTCAAAATTGAACTATTATAACATAAAAGAGGAATAAAATAGTTCTAGAAAAGGTTATTTATTTGCATTAATTTTTTAAACTCTTCTTTTCCTTCTAGTTTGGACCTAAGATGCACTATCTCTTAGAGACAATTATAGCTAATTTCGATAAATTTAATATTCCTCTATAAAACACTCTTATCAATTATCTATACCCTTGAATATTATTTTATTGATTAGGTTTGATTTTATTGATTTGTAACTTTTTATTCTTTTTTAGATAGATAAACGCTTTTGACCAGAGCTATGAACCGAAGTACATTTAGCCAAGATATAACATTTAAGCTCAACAATTAGCGAACCAGAACCACCACACTTGAACACACTTCTAGCGTAGGCAATCTCGAACTAGAATCCACTATATTAAATCAGCTTGCACCGCTAATTGCCACCTCGGACATTACCACCCCAAATGGGGATTGTGCCTAAGTGGGATTTGAACTTGGGTGGAGCTGGATACAACCATCCGACTTAACCACTCCACCCAAACCCCATCGAAAAAACTTTGGATGGTAAACACTTTTATTATACCAGAGCTATGAAATGGAGTGGTGGAGGAGCACTTTCTCTAAGTGGGACATGGAGGTGGGATTGGGTCCTTAATGTCCACCGAGTGATCCACATTGGAGTGCCCCATTGTGTTCCACTTGGTCCACATGGAGAAGTTCGACCCCTACCTCAAGGTGTCTCCATGACTACTTGTTGAAAGTTTCCAATGGACTTAATGAGAATGGAACTTGGGTTGATGATTACAAACTACTTGTAACTCACCAATAGCTCAAGACCTTGAGTCTTGTAACTTTTATTCTTGAATTGTAATGTTTGTGGGTAAATTTTAAAATTTTATGCCTATCTTGCATAAAATTATTAGAGTTATGTGTACATTTCAGAATAAAGAATCAAGTAGTCAAAGTCTAATCTAAAATATAACAAATAGATAAATAGAGATAACATACAAATAGTAAAATATTCACAAAGTGATGGAGTAGTGGAATAATTTAAAATGTTTCCACAATCTAGATGAATGCATAGTGATAAAAAAATCTAGAAATGGGCTTATGATACAATTATCAACATGCACTTTACATTGGTCTCTTTGAAAAAAAATTCCGACATAGTTTTGGGATACATGGACTATTACATTATTGAGAGGGCCTTCGGAATGTGTTTTAAATTTTTAAAGGGTCTACCTATTCTATTTCAAAATTTAAATTATCTAAGGGGTACCAAACTAAAAGTTACTATTCTAATTGATCCAAATTTTTGATGCACTTCACCTTTGTCTTAGCTTCTAGATTCTAGATATGGGAATGTGCGCTATGATGATATGACTTTGTTTTATATAATTTTAGTCCCAAATTGGTGTTTCAACCCATGTTATAATAAGAGTGGTTAGATAACTTATGCTTTATGGGAACTATTATGGGTTGTATTCTTGGCCCATGGTTTTGGCACCCATCGTATTATAATACCACTTAGCTAGTTTCTTAGTGATGTGCCTATACATACTAGCACAATTATTAGGGAAAAAAACTTGTATGTAGGTTATTGTTATCAAAAATTTCCCACGGGGTTATTTTGATAACTTACATTCCCATCTTGGACTTGGGCAAGTATAAATTGACTAAAAAAGGGGCCAAACAACTTTGAGGAAATTTCATCTTCACCTCCCTCGACCTCTCTATTTAAATAGTTAACCAAATTTCATTAGAGTCATTTGGGAGAAAATCAGCCAAGTCAAATAGTTTTGAACACAAGGAATTGTTCCTTTGTTCTGTGTGTTCCCTGCGCATAAACGACTGTTGATGGTGCAAAGTGGGACATGAAGGGGGTGGTGTTATGAATCAAGTGGAGAACATGGGAATAGACAAAACATTCCCATGTTATGTCGGTTCCCAAAGCATTGATATAGGTGAAGGCATGGCGGTAGTTGAGCAAGCCAGGTTAATGGGCACAACCAACACTGGGGAACATTACCCCATTCCACCAAACACCCGATTCTCCGTCCGAGTAATACAATGCGGTAAAGTCAGCCGCACGAGCACAATGGGAACTGTTCCACCCTTTCATTAGTTCCCGCCCACCAATTTATCCAACCACGATGTAAAAGACATTAAATCAAAGTTTATCATAAACTACAATGAACTCGGTCTTGTTCTCCCACACAACAGAAATCCGCATGGCGATAATTTCATCCATGCAACTCTAAATATTGTAAAACATTTCTTGTTGGAAAGGTCTCATCAAGAGATTCATTTTGGAATTATGAGTTTTAGAGGTTAGTGGAGTTAGGTGGGTGGAAAAGGAAAAAAAAAACGTCCCATCAATTTAAATGTAGTTCGAGGCAGCTCAACTACCATATTTAATGAAGTATGGGCTCTTACCTTCTCCTGCAAGTAATGTGACATGGGGAATGGGTTTGGCATGGTTCTCATGATTATTTAAGGCATTTAATGCATGTTGTTGGTGGTTGAAGGAAGAAATCCAAATTTCCCTCTCTTTCCCTCCTCTCTCTCCCATTTTCTATATATTTGGCATTGGTGCTCATTTGTAAAGGTTGGACCCCCTCAAAATACAAGGGCATCATGTTAAGTGCTGCATAAGTGTTTTTGAGTTGTAGGCCTCAGATTTGGAATTTTCACAATGTGTTTATGCCTTCTTCCTTCAATGTAATGGACTGTGTGCATCTTTATAAAGCAATAAAATTCATGTTTTGTGGCTATCTTCTTCCCTTGTTACGTTTTATTGCATTTTCTTTCCTCTTCATCCATTACAAGTATGTTGTGTATGTTTCTCCACTTTGCAGGGTTTATTTATGTTGTGTTTTACATGAAAGTGGAAGGTTAAATGTTGTTTTGGACCGTGAAACTCATGTCTGCCCTCTCTTTTCCCATTTTCTCCCATTTTCCTCATTAAGAGTGTCTTTCCCCCTTTTCTTGGTGCTATCACCTCTCTTTAGCTTAGGATTTCCATTTTATGCATATTTTTCTCTCCATGGTCCCTATGAATGCTTAGATTAGGATTAGATAGTTGTATTTCCAATTGTAGGAGTAGTTTAACATTAGAATAGGTAGAGGAACCAACCTTCTCTGGAGGTTTGTCTCAAGCAACAAGGTCCCACACTTGGAGACAATCCCATGTTACCCAAAAACACTAATTGCTCATTCATGATAAATCGACAATGATGTTTTTTTAGTGATAACAATCATTTCATTGTAAACAATTGAGACGATATATTACAAAAGAGGGTTACTATGTTTATTTTTTGGGGAAATGGTTTTCCTAGGTGAAATCTTATATTGTCTAATATCAAAAGTATGCTAAATTTCATATTCAATTTTATCTTAATGATTCAATTAATATTACTACTACTATATAATTTTATTAGATTCTTTCTCTTCAATGTGGTCTCTCGTAGCGATTTACCATTAACTGGTAATGGTTAGTGCTTTCCTAAGACAAATGAAACTCTAGAAAGACTACATCTTCAAACACACACCACAAGAGCATAATTTTTCTATTTTTTCAAAGGAGGAATTTTCCAAAAACTAGTTATGACAAATTGAAAATATATAATTTGAGTCTTCATTTTGCATAAAATATAAAAGTCATTGATCAACATGTTGCTCCTAACTCTTCTTTGAAGTACCAAACGTTAAAAATCACAAAAATAAATCACGTGACCAAAAATATGATCTATTTTTTTTTTACCTCTACGGGAATATATTGGATCTAACATGAAAAATATGGATTTTTCTAGAAATAGAAAAACCCAAAAAATACCCTAAAAATGTGAGTTTCACTTAAACAAAAAAATATCCATTTGATATTTTCAAAAACCGTAAAGAGGGTTCACTAAAAAAATGTACTAAGGGCTAGAGATGTTGTGCAAGAGTATTGATATTTATTAAAAATGATAGAAACCACAATTATACACTAGAGACTAGCATTAATACTATGTAGGAATATGGAATTCCCAAGAATGAAACCTTTAAAGAATAGATTCATTCCAAGAAAATGAAATATTCCATAAAGATAAGAGGTATGGATAATCAATTATTCATTCATTTATATAAAATGTGTGTTACATCATATCTATCTTATACTACTAGCATATATTAATAGACTGGGGTACAAAATAATGGAGTGCCTCGGTCACATGGAAAAACTTGTCTGTTTAAGGATGAATATAACCATTATTGGTTAATCCTCATAGATCTCGTATGGTCACATGCATATCCAGGTCACATGAGATTAGTAATCAATTATTAGGGTTAATTCTCTCCTCAAGATAAATTAAACATAGAAAATACCCGCAATGTCAAACACATGTTGTAGTAAGAGCACCATTTGTCCCTTTTTTGAAAATGTGGAATTTACATAAAGATATTTAAATGTTGAATCTAAAACTATATAATTTGGGTTTTCTTTTTGCACAAAAATTATAAACTAATATAAAATTATGGATTTCTTAGTCATATGGCATGACTAGTCAATCATGTTTGACTATAACTAGTAGTTATTAAACTCCTCACAATATGTCTAGTTACATATACAATATGTTGCATGTAGTTAGTGTTGGTGTGTGGGATCCTATGTGTCCTCCACTCACATATGGAGGGTCATCTCACATGGGTTAGGTTTAGGGTTTGGTTGTGTGTCATGCACTAGGGTTACTCAACACCCTATATGTACCCTTTCATTCTTGATTATGCCAAGACACTCCGTTGTCTTTCCTGTATGAGTAAGCTTTGTTTCTGTTGTGCAAGTTCTTCCATTGTTGATCGATCCTTGCGATTACACTGGAGCCATTACGATTCGTTGGAGTGCAACTACTTCGTGGTGCATCATTTTTGATTTGATTCTCACAAACTCTTTCATGGTATTAGAGATGAGATCGGGTAAACGTGCATTCATCATTTGAGTTGCGATTACTCTTGGTCTCGTTTTTACTCCTCGTGCAAGTTTTTCGATCGTTATATTCTGGAAATTTAGTGCTAACATATTTAACAAGTTGTTCTTGGAAATTTTTTGTTTTGTTGTGTTCTTCGTGCATGTGCAGGTCTCCTTGAGTTTTTCAAGGGTTTTGCAGCTAAATTTAGTTAGCTACGGATAAATTTGGAGATCAGTTAAAACAAGAGGTTATCTTTTTTTGTTTTTAATCAAATTTATTAAACTAGAAGTAAATTTTTGGATCTCTATTTCTAGTTTCTCTATGTTTTTTTGCATGTATTTTGTAGAAAATAGGTTTTTTCACTGTGGCCGTGTCCTGGCCGAGTCGTGTTCTTCACCCTCTGCGAGGCCGAGTCCCTCTATCCTTTTTAGCCCGGACTACGTGGTGTTTTGGCTTGCCCGTAGCTTTCTCTCTTCTGCGTGGTCCTCCATTCATGCCCGCCGAGCTGGTCTTCCCCATCCTCGGTTGAATTACTTGTGCCCTCGGCTTGGCTCACCCGCTCAACTTGCAATCTCACCTTGGCTCTTCCCCGTGGCCGCATCTCGCCCTTTACCCGAGCTCCCCGCTACCTCACCTTGGCCCCTGGTTCGCCACTCCCGTGAGCTCCTCCTGTGTTGCTCTTCTCTGTGAGCTTCCCGCCCCTACCCCGTGCTTGATCCCGCTCCCTGAGCCTACTCCACCCGGATCTCCAACAACTTCACCCGCTCCCCAAGTGCCGAGATCCCTGCTCCTCCCCACTCCGAGCTTCCCTGTCTTTCCGTGCCCAAACGGTCTCCACCTCCAATGGCCTCCACCCAACACGGGATCCTCCCACCTCCCACTCCGAGCTCCCCATCTTCCCTACACCCAACTGCACCCAACTCGGGATCCTCCCACCTCCAACGATTTCCACCGAGCCACGTGCTAGTTGGTAAGTTTTTTTAAATTTCATTTTTGGTGGGATTTCTTTGGGGGTGTTCATTTTTGGTGGGTATTTCTTTTAAAAGGGAAGTATATTTGAATTTTAATTAGGATTTCATTATCTTAATTAGTTTTTATTCATAATTAATTAGATTTAATTGTAATTAAATCTATTTCTATTAATTACGATCTCTTCTTTTTCGATTAGTAAAGTATTAAAATCATCTTTTAAATTAACGTTATTTGTCATTTTAAAAAAACTCCAATAGCTCTAAAATTAGCCAAATTGGATGTTTCAAAATGGTAATCTTTAGGCATTATTATTGATTTTTTTACTAATCGTGCACTCAAGTGTGCAGTGACACTCTGAGCACCTATTTGCCTTCCGAGCACTTTTCTGGCATTCTAAAGATCATCGAGACTCATCTTGAGTTCATCTAAAACTTGTATTTACCCTTATTATTGCTTGCGACTAGTGAGCGCATCCACCACAGTTTATAGCAAGGGGATATCCATTGCGACATGTGAGACACTTTTTCTCACAACCAGGATTTGATTTTTCCCTTTTTCATTTTTTTTACACGTTGTGCTTGTTTACGGTGTCACTTTGCTGTGCTCCACAAAACTTAATTGTGGTCCCCTCTCTTGTGCATTATTACACCGATTGCAAGGTGAGTGACCAATTGTTTCACGACACACACTCACACCTGATTGTATTCAATGCACTAAACTATAAAGTGTTGAAAGTAGGGGGTTATTATATTGTCCTAGGTGGTTGTGATTCTTTATGCATTTTTTCTCATTCTCTCTCTCTCTCTCTTCACAATGGATGCTTATTCACTTCCTTTGCTTACATCGTTCAAATTTTTTGAGTGGAGATCGAAAATGATTATGAAACTAAGAGGTAAAGGGTTATCCCACATCACCATGGGAACTAAGACTGAACCAGATGATGACCCTGAAAAATCTAAGTGGTTAAACCGTAGTGATGAAGCTTTAGGTCTTCTTTGCATGTCATTTCTCCTGACTTGCTCTTCCACATTGAGTCGTCCAAAACACCTAATTCTACATGGAAAACATTAGATAAAATGTTTGGACAACAAGATGACATGAGAGCGCATGAGTTGGAAAATGAACTACTAGGGTTAAATCCTAGTGATTTTGAAAACCTACAAGCATACTTCTCTAATTTTTTCCACACTAGATTGTTGTTAAAGGAATGTCAAGTAGAGAAGAAATATTCTCAACTGATCTTGTCAATTCTCTCTAAGTTAGGTCCTGAATATTTTGTCTTTGTGTCAACTTTTATGCTACAAAATTTGCCTTGGGCAATGATTGGAATATGCCCTCCTTTGACTATTTTTCATCCCAAATCATTCGAGAACAAGACAAACTCATTCAAATGGGGTCTCTCAAGTCCAAGTCACATGCCCTTGTAGCAAGTACTAGTAAGGAAAAGAAGACTGAAAAGAAGAAAGAAAGAAAGGATCAACCTAAGAAGGAAACCAAGACCAAAACTAAATTTAACATGAACGCTTCGACTTCTGAGCCTAGAGCACAGAAAGACAAGTTTTTGTGTTCCTATTGCAAGAATCCTAGTCATAAAGAGCATCTATGTATGAGAAAACAAATTGATCACCTTACTCATTTACTTGAGAAAAATCAAATAGGTGTTCTTGAGTCTATCAAAAAAAATGCTCCAAAGGCCGAGTCTTCTACTGCAAAAGGGTCTAAATCGATAAGAAGAAAGGAAAGGCCCTTGTAGCCAAAGTTTCTCCTTCATCGACGTGGATTATAGATTCCGGTGCCTCACACCACATGGCTTCTTCACATGTTGAGTTCTCCAACATCGAGCCTTGTGGTATGTCCCAAATCATGATGGGTAATGACACGACAGTGTCGGTTTCCAGTAGTGGATCGGTAGAGATGGATGGGGGAACATTCAACCAAGTGTTGAGTGTTCCTGATCTCTCTACCAATCTCCTATCGGTTTACCAAATTACTCACCTTGGTGAAGGAATGCGAGTGGAATTTGGTCCTAACTCTGGTGATTATTCGTGAGCTTAACGATGACACTACAATGGTTGAGGGAAAGGCGGATCACCATTCACGGTTGTATACCTTTTCCCACTTTACTTCTGATTCTATGCCCACTTCCTTGCTCACTCATGCAAATGAGGTTAGTAAGCTATGACATGAGCATTTCAGACATCTAAATTATCGCTACCTTGAAAAATTGAGCCAAAATGAAATGGTCAATGGGTTACCTCGTGTCAAGTTTTCTAAGGGTATTTGTGAGGGTTGTACCCTTGGAAAGCATCCTGAAAAGAACTTTGACAAAGGAAAATCTGGAGAGCTACTCATCCTTGGATCTTGTTCACAACGATATTTCTGGTCCATTTCCGTCTCCTTCATTTACTAGAGCTCTTTATGTGCTCACCTTCATTGATGACTATTCGATATACTTGGGTATATTTTCTTAAGCTTAAGTCTGAAGTCTTTGAACATTTTTAGGACTTTAAGGCTCTTGCCGAGAAACAAACGTAATGGTCTATTAAGGTTCTTCGAACCAACAATGGAGGCAAATATGTAAACAATAGGTTCATGGATTTCTATACTTCTGAAGGGATCTCCTTGCAACATAATTGCTTATAGCCCTTCAGAATGGAGTAGCAAAAAGAAAGAACCGTACTCTTAAGGAGATGGCCACTTGTATGATTCACTCAAGTCTCTTCCTCCGTAGTATTGGGATGAAGCAGTGAATTGTGCTAATTACATTAGAACCATGTTCCACACAAGGCAAGTAAGAGGGATGACACCCTTTGAAGCCTAGTTTGGATGCAAGCCTGATGTTGAGAACTTTCGAGTCTTTAGATCCAAGGCTATGGCTCGGATTCCCAAGAAGAATAAATGCAAGGCATTGGAACCACAATCCAAACCTTGTATCTTTGTAGGGTATCCTGATGGCATGAAGGGATATCGATTGTTGAATCCTACTTCTCATGAGCTTTATATTGAGAGAAGTGTTAAGTTCGATGAGTCTTCTTCAACTTCTACTTCTCTACCTATTGAGGTTCTTCAGCTCACTGATTTAGATTCTGACTCATTAGATGATGATGTTGTTGAGCATGCTCCTCTTCCTGATCCTCCTGACCATCAGAACTTTGAGTCTTCGATTTTGATAGTAGTGATGATGAGGACTATGTCCCTTCTCACTCAAGTGAAGAATCTTCCAACTCTGAGCCTGATCCTCTGGTCCTCTTTGGGCTAGGAAAATTTGCAAAGTGCTGGAGATTTAGTTAGAGATACTTTGAATATGAGATGTACTCACTCAGATTTCATTAGACCCCACTCTTTCTTCACCTCTGCTTCTGATCCACAGTCTTTCCGAGAGGCTTCTAGTATTCCTAAGTGGGATTTTACCATGGATGAGGAGTATTCCTCTCTCATGAAGAATGATACTTGGGATCTCACCCTCTTCCGAAAGGAAGAAAAATCGTTCGGTGTAAGTGGGTGTTCCAAACAAAGTATGGAGTAGATGGAGATGTCGAAAAGTTTAAAGTGTGATTAGTAGCTAAGGGTTTCTCCTAGATAGCTGGGGTTGATTATACTGAAACCTTTGCTCTCGGTTGTGAAGATGACTTCTATTCGACTGACCCTTGCCATTTCCGCAACAAATAGATGGAAATTCCATCAAATGGATGTTAAGAGTGCCTTCCTTCATGGTGACCTAGAGGAAGAGATCTACATGGAACAACCTCCGGGTTATGTCCATGATCCCTCCCTCGTTTGTAAGTTAAAGAAGTCTCTTTATGGCCTTAAACAAGCCCCTCGGGCTTGGTATGCCAAGATGGACTCCTTTTACTTACATCAAGGTTTACTAGGTTTCACTCTGATCCAAATGTTTATATTCTATGGAAAGATGACTCCATACTCATCCTTGTTCTCTATGTTGATGACTTGTTGATCACAGGAAAATCTTCCTCTATCATTGATTCGTGAAGATCACCTTGGCCAACAAGTTTTCCATGACTAACTTAGGTTTTCTTCATTACTTTCTTGGGATCCAGATTTCACAATATGACTTGGGAATTGTGATTTCACAACCTAAGTATGATCTTGACTTGCTTTCTCATTTTCAGATGTTCGATTGCAAGTATTCTCCTACTCCTTTTCTTTCCGGGGTTAAGTGGGGTTTCGATTGCTCTACTCCCTTGGTTGATGGTACCCTTTATCGATAGTTGGTGGGGAGCTTGATTTACTTGACTCAAACTCGACCGGATTTATCTTATGTTGTTGGGATCTGTCTAGATTCACAGGAGCCACATGAGCTACATTGGAAAGAAACTAAGATCCTTCATTATGTTCGTGGCACCTATACTGATGGCATTCACTATTATGGAGGGGTGGATATTGACTTGATTGGGTTCACAAATTTTGATTGGGCGGTGAATTAGATAATGGAAATCTACCTCCGCTACAGTTTCTCTCTTGGTTCGGGTCTTGTTAGTTGGTCTAGAAAGAAGAAAAATGCAATTGCGATATCTTCTATAGAGGTAGAATACAAAGGAGTAGTTAACACTACCATAGAAGCTATTTGGCTATAGGGTATTCTGACAGAGTTTGGCATCCACTTTGGTGGCCTACCATTATCTATTGTGATAACACGAGCACTATCTCAATTTGCAGAAATCTAGTTCAACATCAGTAGACGAAGCACATTGAGATCCATATGCACTTCATACGAGAGCTTATTCATGATGGTATCATCAACATTCAATTACATTCAGACAATTGATCGATTGTAGATATATTTACCAAGCCCTTCACTGAGGTGAAGTTTCTTCACTTACGGTCTCTTCTTGGGGTGAGGTCTTATGTAGCTGCTCATCTTCTTCGGGATATATAGTCCTTCTTTTCTTCTTCTTCTAGGAAGATGTTGTTTGTATATGGGCACCTTATTAGGCCTTTAGTTTGGGCCCCATTGACACATATTTCTTAGTTGTTTAGGAGTGTCTTCTTGTTTTGTCTGACTCATCATAGCCACTACCCTAGCTTCGATGAAGGGGGTGTTGGTGTGTGGGATCCTATGTGTCCTCCACTCACATATGGAGGGTCATCTCACATGGGTTAGGTTTAGGGTTTGCTTATGTGTCATGTACTAGGGTTACTCAGGACCCTATATGTATCCTTCATTCCTAATTTATGAGTATGCCAAGACACTCTATGGTCTTTCTTGTATGAGCAAGATTTTTTTCATTATGCAAGTTCTTCCATTGTTGATCGATCTTTGTGATTACGCTGGAGCCATTACGATTATGTTAGAGTGTACAACTACTTCGTGTTTCATCGTTTCCACGATTTCTCTCAAAATATTTCGTTAGCACTAATTTTAGTGGCTTGAGATTTACCTAAGATAAATGAAACCCTATAAATAACCATAAATAATTGAATTGTTTGTTTGTATTTTACAAATAATAATGTTTTGAAAAACTATAAGGAATGCCAACTCTAAAAACATATAATTTGGATAATTGTGATCGTCACTTATTTCAAAGGGATGAAATAGATTTCATCTTAATAAATGGGTACTATGATAAAAGAATATTCACAAAAATATAAGCACCAAATATGGGAGCACACATCAAAGACACGAGCCAATACAAACAACAAAAGGCCATGGATCATAACAACCAAAACTAGGTTGAGACTAGGATAAATGATCTATTATATCAAACAAAAGAAACAAATAATTTATCCACCACAAACTTCTGCCCAACCAATGGAGAATCATGGTCATACCAACCAAGTCATGAAAGGTATTTCCCAGTGTCGGGATGGTTCTAGCTAGATCTAGATCTAGAACCAATGTACTCTCTTCTTAGTGATATCCTTTTCCCTGTGCACCTCCCGAGAGAAATGGATAAGGACATCTAAGAGAATTTTTCTAAGGGTGGTTCGAGGCTCCATGTGTCATGATAAAATTAAGTGGGTGGCCCAAGTAGCATTAGGGAACCTCATCCTCGAGCTCATGGGAGGCCGGCATGGTGCTCCACTTAATATGATACCAATGTAATGATTGGTGAACATGGTTGCGATACTAGCACTAAGATCAACATTTATGATAACCACCTTGTTTGAAAAACCATTTTAGGAAAACATGACATGGAGACTGACGAGTTAGGATGATGGAACTTGAGAAACATTTCAAAGGCATCACCCTAATGAAGAGAGTTTGGAGGTGTTCGACCTTTCAAGAGCAACTTTGTTTGCTTGAACATATTTCATTTTCATCATCCATACTTGCCTCCATTTTTTATATGATCAAAACTTTTAGTGTGTTATGTTTGTGTATGATTTGGTTTGTGTTGTGGGAGTTTAATTCTTTCTTACTTTATATATTTCTATCTATTTGAGAGGTATACTTGATCTGGGTGATATAATATAGGAGGTTATGATGGATTATTATTTAGAATAATATTATCCTTGGGTTCTACTCTTGCATAATACCTAAACATGGCATCATCTATAGGAAAAGTATAAATGCATCTTCCATGAGTGTATTTAACACATTTATGTAATGTATAAGGGACCACTTCCATAGGATGGATACAAGGTCCTTAATGTAAAATATTATAATTTAAATCATTAGGCATTACTTGGCATGTTGTTGGAAGTTTCTTTTGTCCCATTATTATAAAATGCCATTTTTCCAAGAGCATATCTTCCTATATTATCAAATAGTTTTATATTCATGTATAAAGGAACAATATATCCTTTTCCAAGACCTAATGGATGAATAATGGTACCATTACACATGTTAACCTTGATATATTATTGATTAGAACATGATTGACCCTTTTTAAACATATGAACTTTGATATACAAGGTAAATTTTGATCCTTCATATGAGTGAGAGGTAAGTTCTACTTGTCAAAACGAGATAGTAACTTCACGTCCATTCTTTCAAGGTATTACTAATTAATGAAAAATATACTTAGTAGTGTCGTATTTTCAATCGGTAGAATAACATCATGCAAGGTCACATAAAGTATCTCTTTATAAGTCATAGAAATTTTGAGTAATCATAGGATATATATATTTGCTTGAGTATTCATAATTTGACCAATAAGATCATAATATTTTGGTATTGGTGTTATGGATCTAGATGGTGGAGTTATATTAGAATATGCATTTTGGTTGTATTTATTGTAGTGGTGGGAGGGGATTTGTTGTGGTCTACTTTGGGTTATTAAAAACTTACCTCACAAATTTTATTATCGTATAATATGTGTTTAGGCTCAAAATAAGGTGGGTATAATGGCCAACTTTGCTTTGAGGCATAAAGGAGTGAGGGGAATTAAAGTACCCATAAGATCATTTATCTATGTGGTTTCTAATGAGAATCATTTTGGATTCAATATCCATGTAATGAGCCATCCATGTTTCCCTAATGGAAACTAGATTGTAATTTTTAATAGTATTTATATTTTAACCATCATAACCTTGTGTAGAATTATACTTATCATATAAATAAGGAATTCATCTGAATGGAATGAGAATTTGAAATTTATAGTAATAATACAACCAATCATGGGCCATTATTAGAAACCTGTTTGAAGAAAGTGAACATTAAAATAGGGATCACAACGCTAGTGTATAAAGAATGATAAAATAAGAACTAACACCTAAAAGGAGGGTAATACATGATTTTATCAATTCAAAAGTAACCTAGACTAGACCCTAAAAGGAGGAATAAATGATGCCCTAATATGATTAAGGAGAATATTACTTGGGGTTAGTATTTGATCAATATACAAATTCATAACATAAAATTTTAAAACTATTTTACACCTAAGCATAGAATAATTAGAACTAATCTCTTTCATTTCAGAATCAGAGAATTAAATGATCCAAAATTTTATCTAACATATAACAAATGCATAAATCGAGACAATCTAAAAATAGTAAAAGGTATAAAGAGATGTGTAATAGAACAATATGACCTATTTTAAAAATATGTGTGAGTGTAAAAATATAATGGAAATTGTAAAATGGCTTAGAGAAAACTATTAACATGCATTAAAAATTTGGATCTCTAAAAATCTACTTGGGATGGTTTCATGGATGTTCGCACAATTTCACCACTAAAGGGTTTGTTGGATATTTTGTGATTTCAAAATGTTATTTCATGTATATTTTATACACAACAATGTATAAGGAGTATAAAACCAACCTAAAATGATTAAATTTGACTTAGATTTTCTAGTGTAGGTTTGTGTCTATCTTATATTCTAGGTTTTGGATATGTTACAAATGTATTGTGACACAATGATATAGAAAGGATCTTCTTAGCCCAAGCCCTACTAAAAACTCAAACAACATAGTACAATAAAATTCAATAAGTTATATTGGGATGGAATGAACTCATCTTTCCCTAATGAATGTAATTTTTCACTACATATTGATACTCTAAGAAGGGATCAAGATACACATAGTTCTCTCATAGTCCTACATGATAAGAAACTATGAAGTTTATAATGTGATTTATAATTTCCTTCACCTAGAATAAAACACTTGGAATTGTGTAAATTTTACATTTTACTTCATCTTTGGTTCATGAAATATACCAGGATGCTCTTTGAATATTTAGGATAACGTCAAGCCTTTCAATATTGATCTCCAAGGATGATGTTTGATGGATTATAACATCGGGAATTTATTTATATATGAGCCCTTACATCAATTTAATACCAAAATCCAATATGAAAGTCACTCCTACGCCAACCTGTGAAGATACCTAATTCAAAAAAGATAACATTTGGAACATCATGGGAATTATTTTTGGAGGTTGGACATTTTCCTAAAAAACTCTAAAAAGAGGTTAGTTTCATAAAAAAATTGTTGAGGTAGCTATGAAAAAATTTCAGAGATTTCAAAACCCAAGAAAGAGGATGAAGAAAGGCATGCTTAGGTGTGTATGATGTTTTTTATATAGATAAATAATGTTCCTAGATATGGATATTGGAAAAATGAGGTTGAAATAGTAAACTTGAATTGGTTTAAATGGTGAAATGTAATACAAAGGAGTTAAATATGTGTTAATTGTCTAATTACATAAAAAGTGTAATAATTGACCTTAATAACTTCTTAGGACCAAATTTAGGTTACTACAAGTAGATGTATTATATTTTTATGTAAAACTAGTTTCCCATAGTTTTTAGGTGGAAATGCATCATAGTGAACCAAACCTTGGGGTTTTAAATTTTTGGTGAACCCACGTTATATCAAACCAAAATTTAGGTATAAAATTTTAGTGAACTTCGTATAATATTGAACCCATCAATAGGATTTAAAATTTTGATCAATATATATTTTTACACTCTTCTAAAGCTAAATCTTGTTTCATGGTGACAACTCCTCAACGATTCTTGTATGAATTGTTCATTTTAATTGTTCTAGATCCAAGAACACTAGCTATTTTGTTTCATATTACTTTCATAATTTTGTCAAAATGTTATATATTTTATATCATGCAAAATAATTAGATCCAAAATATCAATTATGAAGATTACTAGGTAAATCCTAACAATATTGAGTTATTTGAAAGTTGTTCGATCAATCCTGAATTTTTTTGTAAAAAGGGTGCTACAAATAATGTTAATGTTCCTAAAGTTATTTTACATCTTCCTAATGATACTTATTTGAATGAATTTTTTTCAAGTGACTCATATTTAAATTGCTTCTAAAATTATCAAGGGAAACAAATTTCTTAGATTATGAAGAAATGGTTTTAGAACTTGCATATATAAAATAACATCTTTCAAAGCCCAAATTTAGAGGCTAATAATTGATATATAACACGAAATTATTGATCTATAAATATCTAAGACCTTCCCATAATTCATGGTACCATGACATTGCTTGGTGTCATGGTATAACTTCATTTGTAGATTTAACATAATACCATGCTCACATGTGTATTCCACGAGGTCTTAAATCTTCATCTGTGGTATCACCCTACTCTATAGTTTAATGCTATATACTTTGTAAAGTTTTTACTAATGAAAAGTGTAATTTTATTAAAAAGAAAGATATGGTACATCACTACTCTTACAAAAGCAATGGGTGGAAGAAGTCACACCCCAAAATGTAAGTCATATCAAGTTTTTCAATAATTCTAACTAAATATGATGGACTGATGATTGGTTATGAAGTAGTAATGGTTTAGATAATTATTTATCTTCCTTGGTTGTATATTAAGGCATCAATATTATTATAAGATAGATGACATATAATCGGTAGAATGGAGATAAACATCCCAAATCTAACTTATCGAATATTGCACAAGAATTTTCCTAATGTACTTTTGTATTTTAATTCTACATATGGCATGTTCTATTTTATTTTCTTTATTATCTATCACATAAACACTCGATACATCTTCATAATTTCATTTCATCATTAATTTTCCACATATAACACATCTAGATTCTCAATTAGAGTGTTATCAATTGGGTCTACTCCTACACCCTGGATCATTGGTATAAGAGCACATACTCGATTCGTTATATTCCAGTGGTATTAAATTTTCATCCAAAATTTCTCTCTTTGTTTGAATGACTACTCATATGAGGTTTGAATACATAAAGTTAGGACTTGAGACACGTGATGCTTATTCATACTTTCCTTCTTTTCCTCATAAGGTAGACCAAAATTTTTTAGAGACTCTAGCTTTATATATGTTTAAACAAATGATATGGGATGTTTTACCAAAATAACAAGAATAATTGAAAGAACGAAATACACATGAAAGAGTAGGGGCCATTGATCACTTCTCTAAACTTATTAATCATGTACAAACGGCTCCAAATATTAATATTACATAATGATGTTTTGGTGATCACACCCCATAAAATTTACACCTCAATCTAAAAATACATATATTTGAAGGAAAAATAGATGCGTAAATCCTATTAAATTGTCTTAACTTTATATGTGCATACTATTTAATAAATCACTTTTGTTAGAGTAAAAGATTACATTTCCCCTTCGAAAGTTTCTTTATCCATAAATAAATGGTAAGATAACTACGAAACTATGCATGAAGATGACGTGAACTTGGAATTTTTCATAGACCCATGGAACAATTTCATTGAAGCACTCAAAAAATAATTATGTAATTGGAAACTATGATGAGCAACACATCAATTTTCCTACTTGTGTTAAGGATGTAATTAATTTGATCAAGAATACATAGACACTTTTCCACAAAAATAAATATTAAATAATTTGAAAAAATATAATATTTAAGTATAGTTTGGTATTGAGACTGTTGGTCCGAAAATGCATCGCGTGGGCGGATCTATGGATAAACGAGCCAACAGTGTGCGTGGCTTAGCCCCTCTTTGAGACAAAGAAGCGGCTGGTTTATTGCTACTTCTACTAGCGAGGAACCTATGCAAGTCTCACAGATTCGCCTTCGGGGTTGGGATCTCATCCCAAAGAGAGTGTTTCAGTGAGAAAAGAAAGGAATGGAAGAGGGAAAGAGAAAGATCAGATCCGAAGGAAGAAAAGAAATGAATTCCAAAGAGAATGGTCGAAGATCTATGCTTTTAGTTTTAGTAAAAATGAGCCAAACCTACTTGCATAAATAAACAAAGCAATCTTGATAAACAAGTGACGGAAAAGTAGATATGAATCCAACAGATTAAACACATACGAGATCTAACATAAGAAAGATCTAATGCATAACACGACTATTGAGCACAAAGTCTCGAATAATTGTATTACTTGTTCTTTTACATTCTACAAGAAAGCTCAAAGTCTTTCTCTCCTCACTTCTATTTCTATCTGAAAAATGTTCACTCTTTGAATACAACATGTATTCTAGTATTTATAGAAAGTGAGGGAGAGAGAAGGCAAAATGGAGCCAACCACTTATTCACAAGATATTTACAAAATATCCAAAAGTCATGTTGACTTTGACAACTTGGACGGATGACATCATCCCATGATGCAACATGGATGATGTCATCGTTCATGCCAACACACTTATGATATTTCGAAGAGAAAGTCGGAGAATAGAGAGGAGAAGAAGAAGAAGAAGAAGCTATTCATCATCATCATCCTGTGGCCTAAAAGGGGTCGCCTGTTTCTGATGCTGATCAGGAGATGAGATGTGGAACTGAGCGCGGTATTCCAAGAACTTGCTGATCATTGGCGCAAATTGATCTTGTGATGGATCCTTGTGCCTTTCACTGATTGCTTCGCAAGTTTCCCGCTCATCAATGAGCTTTTCGGGGACCTTGGAATAGTCTTTACCCGCCTCGATTAGGGACCCGATGAAGTCTCTACAGGCCAGTAGGTTGTTGATGGATTCGATGTTGAAAGTGACTTCTGGCCCTGTCCCTTGAGAAGCTAACTCCTTGAAAATTCGGATAGTATCGTCAGCTGATCTCAAGGTGAGGGAAGGAGTGAGCAACCCTGGAGTCATAGATAGAACAATCTTCTCCATTTGATGCATCGCATCCAGGGCCTCTTCCTTCACCTTGTCTATCTTCTCTAACACAAATTCGAGCTGATCTATCCGATAGTCCAGAGTGGACATGGTCTTGTTGAGGGTCCTTGGATGACCGAATACTCCAAACTTGACCAAATCTTCGACTGAACAGTCAAACATTTGTTGGAAGGCCTCGTGTTGGAGTCAGCGTTTTGAGCTCTTCCGATCATTGGACTCGCTAATGTTTGGAGTTCCTTATTCGCCTTCTCGATGTTCAGGTATAAACTGATATACTCGGCGATCACCTTTTCACTATCCTTAAGGATTTGGCTTCTCCAAGCAGAAACAGCCATACCTTGCTCGCCGATTTTTGAATATTCATTGATCTTCTCGACCTAGAGCAGCTCGGGAGTCTCAGCATTGTGGGAGGTGCACTTCCCATCTTCTGTAGGGCTTGAAGCAGGTATTTATTCTGCTCCTTCAGTAGCCTCTTTTCTTCCTTTGTTTCCTGAAGCTTTTCGCAGAGTGCATCAACTGCGGAAAGAGCTTCCCCCTGGAGACTTTCAGAGGACGTCCCCATTGTGACTTGGGTCACTGTGAAATCTGCCGGAGACAGATCTTCTTTCTCTTTGGTGGGATCGGGGTAGGCAATTTCCATAACTCTCTCACCTGCAGCGCTCTTGGAGAAGCGTGTAACCGGCTTGTGCTTCTTTGCTCCTTTAGCCGGAATGACTGAAAAGTCCATCGGAGCGATGGGGACTTTCCTCTTTGGTTGGCTCAGCTGCTGAGAGATCCAAGCTGGTCCTATTGAAGAAGGACCGAGACGAGAGGGAAGGCGAACGGTAGAAGAGAGGAAGAGCGTGGAGACACGCGCGGCGGCGTGAAAGAATAGCCGAAGACATGCCCACGGGAGGAAGGGAAACCGCAGTTTGTAGAAGACATGGGAAGGGAAGGGAGCCGGAAATGAGGGAAGAAATGGAGGAAGACAAATCAGCGAGAGAGGAGAAGATGGACGAAGAGGCGAGGAGAGAGTAGAAGAAGGGGGAGAGGACACAACCAAAGGAGTGGTTGCCGATATCTGAGGAAGGAGGAAGAGAAGAAGAAGGGATAGAAGGGACCTCTGTAGTTGTAGCAATGCCGACATCCTGGGTGGATGGGCGTATAGGACTATCCTCTGTCAATTCCTTCTCTGGCGAATCCAGGGTTATTACTTGTTCAGGCTCTGAAGGAAGAGGACTTTCAGGGGCTTCCTCCTGAATGGTGCTAGGCTCACCTTCCGCAGCTTTACCTTTTAGCTGCTTCTTTGACCTTGGAGGTGCATTACCCAAAGGAGAAGTTGTAAAATCTACACCGAGGTAGATTAACCCATTCATGCGGCACCAATGCTCTGTTCTCCGCATAGTCTCCTTGACCCTCTCCTCGATTGTCTGAGGAGCCTTGCTTCTGTCAATGTCCGGGAAGGGCCAATCATCCCCTTCTGTGTCATTATACACTTTGTCTACTTCGTCTTCCGTGGTTTGGAAGCCTTTTGGGACAATAGCCACTCCGTAATGGATGATTTCCGTTAATGCTAAGCGAGAGTGATCCTTTCTTCTGAGTTCTACCTCATGGAGAACGTCGATGTGAGATATCCTCAATCCCGAGGGACATGAATCGGATCAAGCTTAGCCCTTGGTAGACAGCCCCTAGGGTCGAATGTAGGCCTTGCTGGGAAATCATGCTTTAGGTTGAGCAATTCTAGCTCAGCAAACATCTCCTTCGCCTTGTGATAGCTGGAGCATGTGTAACGGCCTACTGTGAGGGGGAAAGGAGTTCCGCCCTTCTTTCTCTTGAGGCACTTTTCATGGTATGTGACGAGCTGTCTTGATAGTTCCAGTAAAATCAGCTTTGGTCCAGCATACCTTGGCAACCTGGTTGGTTCGCCCAAAAAGTTGACCGCCCTCAGATAGGTGAATGTGGGAAATTGGGTGAACAAGGCCCCCCACTTCTCTGTGACTGCCACTATGTTTTTGGTTGTCCGGCCATGAGTCAAATTTGGCCGCAATATGCACATGATGTGATAGAAGAAAACATCATTGATCTTAGCGAAGTGTTGGATGCTGTTCTCCAGCTTCAGCTCTTGATAGTATTCATATATTTTGGCCTGAGGCCAAGTTCCGCTTCGGTGCAGCCCTGGATAATCCCTTTCAGACGCAGCAGCATACACTACGTAGGAGTTCATGTGGAACACTCCTGTTGTAGCGAACTGTTGCAGTTGCTCGGATATTGTGCTGCTTATTATCTCCCCCCAGAAAGCGGCGATCGGGCGATTCTTATTCATCGTGTCCAGTACCGCATGACATCCACTTATGGAAGTAGTGAGCATCGAAAGACCGAAGACTCGCTCGGGGAAGGTGATTGTACCTTTGAGTTCCTCCGAGAAATCACTCGGTGGATAGTTTGAGGCCACCGGGTCACTACCTTCTTATTCTTGAGGTAGACCTCATTCATTAAGCGCATGCACCTTGGTCCTCGTTGTCCTCCCAAGCCTTGAGGCATTCTTGCGGCTATGCCACATAGTTCCGGTGATGAGGATGCAAGCATTAACTCAAAGCGACGGGCAGTAAGGTTTATAACTACCTCGCCCTTGCTATTCTCGACACATCTTGTGTCTTTGTTGAAGGATTGTGCAACAACCATCATAAACTCGTTATTAACAAAGTGCTTGACGGGGAATCCCACCGGCGAAGTGCAGGGCGCTGCCTATCAATTTATCCATCCATGGACTCCTTGTCACTTTCTGAGTCCTTACCCAGAATTCCTCTATGTCAATGTGGCCCAGTTCAGAATCCCTGACATCCATATTGCACTCTGCCTGTGATTCGGGCATCCTGACCCTCTGATATTTGTATTTCATTTCTTCTTCTGTTAGCTTTGCCTTCCCTCTTGGTTTGGTGGGTCTCTTGCTTGACGTAGACATGTGTTCTTCAAGGCTTATTTGATGATCGCACGAAGGAGCGAAACCCAATCCAAGAAGCTTGAATTAGTCATTTGATCTTCCATTGGAATACTAGCGAGAAGAAAGAGTTAGAACTTTTAAGATTCGGGCGCAGGCGCATGAAAAATGTATATAAATTTGAATAGTCAAGGCGCACGGGGAAAAGGGTGCAACAGAGGTTAAGTTGGCGCCAAAGGCGCATGGCGCATGGATGAAGCAGACTGCATTATATATAAGGGCGCACAGGAAATGCATGTTACATTGAGATTTGGTGCGCCCCTTGGCGCATGGGCAGATTGTGCAACATGGAAAAAAGGCGCGCCAAAGGTATATGGCGCGGCGCATGGAGGGTCTACACAACATCATGTACTTGCGACGGAAGGTGCGCCCGCGCCTTGGAGGCTTTATACTTGCGCAAATAACTCTTGCGTTGCATGGAAGCTGGGCGCGCCCTTTGGCGCATAGAAGAGGGATGCAACAGGGGTAAAAGGTGCGCCAAAGTTTTTATGGAAGCGCGGGATTTAAACTCGCAGCATGTAAGAGGGGCGCGCTTGAATTTAAACTGCAGCAAGATGGCAGGGTGCGCCCTAGGCGCGGGTCTCGAGCGTGTTACAGGCCGAAAGGGTGCGCCTAGGGGCGCATGATTTTTAATCGCAGCGTCTTTGAGTAGCCACGCGCCGAGGGGCGCATCCAGTGCAACATGACGCGGCAACGCGCCATGGGGAATACTTGAAATACTTAAGCATTTTCACATTTCAACCTCCACTTCGAAAGGACGCTTGGCATCACTTAGTTTGATAAAATAGGATTAGACCAAGCCAAAATAAAACCATCCCTCCCTTTCCCATCAAATCCAGAAAGAGGAGGAGAGGAGAAAGAAAGCACAGACCAGGCAGGAGGAAGAAAACAAAAAGCTCGAGGGAAACAAGCCAGGCACAAATACAACTGATGAAAACCAGCAAGCAAGCACACACCAAGAACTAAATGAAAAGAGGATGAACCTCTTACCTTAACAATATAGCCAAAATCCTTGAGCGGGTCCACAACTTGATGAAAATGACAGAGCAGGGGCTGACAAATCCAGAGCGATCACGTGCCTTGACAAAATGCAATGAAAATGACAGGGCGGGCACGGTATATATAACAAAACTTTGTCATTAATGCGCCACCAACTTTTGAAATGGCGCATGGAAACAGCTGTCGACAGGGGAAAGCGTGCGCCCTTTGGCGCATGGAAGGAAATGACAACAGGAGAGAATGAGCGCGCCTTTGGCGCATCAAACGAGTTGTCGACATGAAGCTATGTGCGCCCTTTGGCGCACCAAAACTTGATGTAACAAAGATATTACGTGCGCCCTTTGGCGCACCGAAAGACGTGCTAACATGGAAAACCATGCGCCAAAGGCTTTTAAAGAGGCGCATCAAAAATTGATGTTGCAAGGCAAAACCATGCGCCCAGCCAAAAAAGGCTCAAAAAAGACTAAGTTCAAAACTGAATTTCCCGGGAAGGGATTTTACAATATTTTGAACGTGAAGGATCCCTAACGAGGGATCGAGACAAAATTTTCGGTATGGTTATCGGTAAAATTGCCCTTGTCAATTTTACAGGATAACAAGACCATTAATTTAATATGACATGGGTTTATCATAGATCTCCTATTTGGAGGAAACCTACACCATTTTTACAAGTTTGAAGAAAATCCAAACCAAAATTTAAGCTATCATAATCCAAGTCCTAGGAAAAGTCAAAATGAAATAATCCCAAGATTATAATAAATTATAAACATAAGTAAGTGAATGAAACTTTTCACCACCCATAGAATAAGGAAACACTATCAAATAATACAAATATATAATCAAATACTATAAAATAGTTTAAGTTTCATAATTCTAGCACACACTCCATAGATACATGTCACACTAATAAAAATATAATTGCACAACTTTAAGTATTTGGTACTACCATTATCACACTCAAAAGAGTGAAAATATAATGGAATTCATTTCCAAAACCATGGTTGGTACTATAGACACTCAAATTTGGTAGATTATCCTTTGGTAGCAACAAGATTGGTTATGCTCCTTGCTAAGAAAAATGTTCACATTATCGGTTAAATAATCACATCTCTCTATCTATATTGAATTTATCATCTCGAAACTTTGCTCTTTCATTCATTCATAAAATATAAACTAACTAATGTAGGAATTTATCCCTAAACATCATTCCCAAACTTTTGATTTTACATCACTACATACAGGTAAACAATACAATTTGCTCTAAATTGAACTAGGCGGTCCTAGCTGACTTGTATGGTCCTTCCCCTCTTATCTTGTGACTATGTTTTAATTTTATTATCTTATATGTGTCATTTCATCTTCATATGGTTTACCTTAGCATGTAATTTCACCTATGTGATCCTATATAATAAAGTCAATACCAATTTATAATTGACACGACACTTTCATAAGATCCAATTGTAAATATCAATACAAAAGCATTCAAGGATATCCTAAATATTCCAAAAGTAGTTAAAAATCATTTACAATAGTCACCAATATAGATATGAAGCACATAACTAGGTCAAAAGTATAGAATCCTTCATTTCCTAGCATGTAAAGATCCCGGAGTCATGTCTTAGCAAGATCAAAATTACTCTAATTAATATCAAAGGTCTTCAAGGGACAAAATGATTTAGTCTAGAAACTAAAGTACACCACATCACACTATTACCATGTTGTGTACAATCTCTAATATATACATATCCCACTATATTTTTTTTTAGGAGACGGGAGGGCAAACATAGAAGGTTTGTCTTAGATCACATTCGTACTTACACCTATATGTAGGAGTGGGGAGTGATCCTACTTGTGGGAATGGATTGCTAAAATTGGATTGGTTTGGAAGGGTTTTTCCACTAAGGGTAATCAAACTTCACCCACACACTAATTTATAATTTTGTTATCCATTATTTGATGAAGGGTATTGCATGTATCTAGGGTTTCCACTTATTGCAGTCACTACAAGATGTCGAGGTTGTAGGAGCTAAAGTGAAATATAACGATGAAGGTTTTTAGAAAAGTGAAGGGAAAAAGTTTCATAACCTCACTAAAAGAAACTCCAAGACCATACAAAAGAGGATAGAAGCATACAAAATAATGGAAGTACCATATGGTCATGGATAGAGACATTTTCTAGTTACAATATGATAAATGAAGAATCTTCGGGTTCATATCTACTTATTCACCCAATCTATATATCCAAATATCTTCTATTCCACTTTGTATAACTAAGTCTCCATCTCCTCTTGTGCTTTTAAAAGTATTAACACATTATTATGATTATGCACGATTAATTGTAAATTAATTAATTTAGAATAACCCTTATAATCAACCATTACATCCTATATATTTGCATGCACATTGACTTTGTCTTATATAAAAAGTAATATGAACATTTCTTTTTCATCCAATCTAAATATAGAGGAATTAAAATAGTTGTCCAATTATGAAATGTGGATTATTATAGAAATTTGTATACTCATCATTAAACTCTCACGGTGATATCTTTATAGGCTATTCACATACTAATAAACCAAATAAATGCCTTAATGGGTGTAATCGAGAGAGAGAGAGACCTTATTACCCATTTATCCCCTCCTTTCTTACCCTCTTACCACCCTCTTATGAAAACATTTAAATTCCCATCAAAACACCTTCAAATATAATATTTAATTATTATCACATATAAATACGCATAATTGAGGCCATTTCTCGCATTTTCATGCCATCACATATTAGTCGCCTATGATATCAAACTACTTTTAAAGTTGTTAAAGGTTTAAATGAGCATATGCTTTTAGGTATGCTTTGGAGCATTGGTTTACTAGGAATCACAAGAAAATGATTTTCACTAGAAAGGTTTTCCAAGTCTTTAGAGTCCTCAAAATTATCCTAAATAGGTCTTATACCTATCCCACTTGTGATCTACTCATAAAAATCTCTCATAAGACACTAATAACCTTGGGCGTGGTTAATGATATGAAAATTTATTCAAAAGGAAAGTATCCCTAAAATTTTATTTTCCCCTACATTTGGTTTGATTAATTATGATTGATGTATCATATGTTATAATAGGATATGGTAGAATATTAACTATCTATTTCATTATCCTTTTATTGTCCCTTTCCTATATCGTCTACCTAGATTTTAGAACCCTAATCTAGATATATTACATACTATCGTTGTTAGTACAACATAAGATCCTATTAAGACTCGAACCTTATCATAGTGATGGAATTCAAACCCCTAATCCTTTAATAGAGTGTGGATTAAAATATTCTAGATCTAAGATTCTCATACCTCTTTGTTACCATCTTGGCTTATAAGTTGCACACAATGGTACTCTATCTATTTCATTGAGAAGAGAACCAAGAAAAGAAAACTATACGTGTGTGTTGAGTGAGTACAAGCTCAAATATCTATCTATAGGTTTGTGTCTCTATAGGTTCCCTTATAGTTATTACAATACATATATAAAACTAAAATGGAAGTTACAAATGATGATGGTCACTAGAAAGATGGTTACAATGATTCCATTTTCCCACTAGTGAGATAATCATCATTTGACATATGACATTCCAATATGATGCTCTAATATGGTGTAGTGTGGGATGTGTCATCTAGCATGATGTTTGGAATTAAGGTGTTGACAATTGAACACTAAAAAGTAAAATGGTATAGTTCATATTTCTAGTGACAAATGTTATGTAAAGAATCCATGCACACGTGTGATGACAAAATGAAGACATGAGGTACCATGTAACTTTGAGGTATATTGTAGATGATGTAAAGGATTGCAGAATTTTGTAGAATCCATGAATACAATGAGGAATGGTTATATAATATTTTATAAGTTATGAAGGTTGTGAGGTGCTAGGACAAGCCTATATTATCTACAGTAAATAAGGTAGTACATGGGGAAAAGAACCAAGGTTCTATGAGACTTGGGAAATGATGCTAAGTGTTGTGAAAGTTACACAAGAGCAGAAAACTACAAAAATGTTACAAAAGGAGGGGTTTGATTCTACGATGTTGTGTAATTTCTATGAGATGCAATAAAGGTAAGGAAATTTTCAAAATTAAGTAAAACACATGAGGTTTTGTGAAGAAATAGGTCATTGCTGCATATTTATGTGAGAATATGCACTTTTCATGAGATGGTTAGAAGGTGTAAATCCAAAGTTTTGTAAGAGGATTGAAAAGGATTTTGTGAAAATAATCTACATTGAGGGAATATTATAATTTGTGCAAAAATTACTTACCCTTTATTGAGAATTAATGGTCTTTGTTGTGATGGTGATTAGTTAAAGAAACTAATCCGAAACTCCACTTGGATTGATTTTCATATCAACAAACCTTGGTTACATAAACCAAATGATGAGTGTCATGGTGGTTGCATGTGCTCATCATTTTGATAATATTTTCCCAACTATATACATCTTATTTTTTCTTTTATTAAATTTTTCTCTTTGCATGTGCCATTGGTGTATTAACCTCCATTTAGTGATATATTTTAGGATATCACTAGGATCTGGGTGGGCTAGTTAGTAGTGGTATTTGTGAGAGATATTTTATGTGTAGTACATAGAGTTTGATATACCCTATCATTTAAACATCCTAGTCACCCTTAAGGAACCTCCCTATGACATCACCTTACTATCATCTTATGGTATTCTTGATATCTACTTATAACACACTTAAACCTCTTTCATATCACCTTTTATTATCTCCATTTTCCCCTCTATCCTTATAAACCTTACTATAGGACCACATGAGATGTTATTATTTAGAGACAATAAAATAAACCATGGTTAATGTTTTCCATATTTTAATTGTGACAACCAAATATATGGAACATGGTCAATTTCATTGGATGAATAAACTACATTGACTAATCATGTACTTCCCTATTTGGTGGATTTTGAGCATGTTTCTCATCAAATCATCATCAATAATTTATTTTTATTTCAATAATTAATTTTATCTTAAAGGTATTAATGGTTTATAAATGAACTTGTTTGTATCTTAGAGTACACTCTTAGAGAATTGGGTTTAGGACACTCAAGAATCGAGTTTCACTAGTGAGTTGCATCAAGTATTTGGAGACCCCACCCTTGGTTTAATTAGGTCTTCCTCATATCCTTGTTAAATTTACACACATAAAATATCTCATAAGTTAATGTTTACCTTAGGTGAATTTAATGTGACAATGGTATCTACATGAATGCAAATATATATAACCTCTGTTTTCCTGTATGTTATTTCATATTTAATATATTGCTTGACTCGTCATTCCATATGTTAGAATCAAGTAACATATTATAAATATTTTACATAATTATTTATCAATCCTTACCTGAAGGCTTACATTTCTCCCCTTTGGGATGTATAACCTATTCATCCTTAAAATCCATGTTTACAACCCTAACTTAAGTATCTTCATCCTATTTACAATCTTATAAAAATTAATCTACATTTAGGATACTAGTAATATGCCAACATGTGTCTTATAATTAGGATTTGGAACCCTACAATTTTTTGAGAATGAATTCTACCATATTCTAGATTCACAAATTTTAGCACCTTAGAAATCCCTTATATGTGGCCTTAGAATGACATCCTTATTAAGTGAAAGATGATAATCTATAGACCATTCTTAACCTACATACATATTAGTGAACCCCAAATGAATCTAACTCCACCCTTTGATTTCTTTATATTCTTTTAATATTATACATTTTAAAATCCAATCAAAATATTTACAAAATATCTCTCTATTCTTTCCCATTGTTTCCTAAAACATTCTTAAATAGATCATATTTATAGATACTATAATAACCAATAAACATTTGGCTCCCAAAATCTTGATTGAGGTCCCTTTCCCAAAACAATGCTCTTTTATATGGTTTGCAACATGGATGAAATTTCTACTAAGAATATTTCTCAAAATGCAGCCAAGAAAATGAATATTATATCTCAACTTAACAATGTCATATAAATATAAGAATTTGAGAAAGAGTAATTTGATACAAACAACGTCTATACTCGACTACACTCTATCTATGAAAGAATTCATCTAAATCTATTCGAAACTTCTATACAATATAATAAGTCTATCTAATAATGTATGGAGGAATAAATATCTTTTGGGCTATGTAAGCCAAAACATGTCTTTTCTTACCTTTACCTCCAATACATCTCCTTCCCACAGAAAGGTGGTACCCAAAATGGAAATTTTCAATGTAATCCAAAAATTTCTCCTCACAATTATCTAACTCAAATAATATTGAAACTAATTATCTATATGAGTCAACAAAAACCACTACTAACAACCAATTTCTTCAAATATATGTAAATCATGCTCACATGAATAAATGAGCTCAAAACATTCGGGGGCATTCCAAATCAATGTACACCCCCACCTTATCTTTTCCATCTCAATGGAATCCCAATGCCACAACCTCCCATAATCAATAATGTTATCTAGTATATTCAAAAGGAACATTTAGATCCATATATATATTTGATATAGATATTAGAGGTATCACTCCTTCCCTTAACTATAATGGGTTAATCAACCATAATCTTCACAATAAGGAAATTGGAAATGTATAGGAGGAATAATTTATAGATATTTCCTATATCACTACCAAAATATTAGCTAATACATTATATGAAATGTGTTTTAATAGATTTGAGGATTCAATTTTACTTTATGAAATAAACACTAACATAAAAATGACATGGTTTAATGAAACTTGCATGGGATGATGATGAAAATATGGCAGATCCAAACATGCACACAAACTCTCCTCTTCCCAAAGGAATTGGAAGCTCACACACACATATGATAATTTGAAAAATGATATATTAGATAATTATGAGGTGAGTTTCTTAGCAAAGGCCAATTCCGGGAATCAAAGGATTCCTTTAGCCAATGTCAACTTGCTTTTAAGTAATTAAGATGGAAAGAATCAATAATAAGATTAAATTTGATAATATAAAGTGATATGGATAGTAAAATATGAACATAAAGATGTTTCGATGCTAGAATTCAATCTATGTCCTTGATGATAGGTGAGGTGGATTGAAAATATTGTCCCAGTAGAGGTTGGCCTGTCACTATGCTCAAGGAGAAGATCCAACTATTTAGGAATGTCATCTAGATTGGGCATAAGGACGATGACACATATGCTCAACTCATGGTTGATATTAGATTGTTCCCACATGAATAGTTGAAGGAATATGGGAGATTATAAATGCTAAGCGGGCTTGTGAGCTTCTCTTAGAATGGTCATCTAACATAAATCCAAGCTTACAAGTAGGAGAACATTAGCCATGATTTCAAAATATTATGAAAATATATCAAAATGTATTAAGAGTGTAAAGTTAGGTATTTAGACAAGGATCAACATCAATCTACACAATCGGTGATCTTAATCGATCACTATGTGTGGAATAAAACAAATGTGAAATAATGTCGAATCCTTTAACGAGAATGATAATATAACTACTTGGTAAGGTTTGAATAATATTGATATTAGTCTTAAACAAAATTCCTACTAGTTTAATGGAGGACATATCTTTGTGAAAATGAGGGTTTGAATGATGGATTAAAGAAGATAATTTCTCCAAAGGGAGAATGATGTACTAAGCAAAGTTTCTAGCTTCTCCACTTCAATGTGAGGCTCTAGTTCAACATTATATTCATTAAATACATGAAACCTACCACTAATATTTTTGGATCCTTGGGAAATGACACTGGTTTAATTTTTATAGGATCGACACCATTTCAACCGAATCGATCCACACCGATGTCGATTCAAGGGATCGACATCGATTCTTGTATTTTTAAGGAGAATGGTTGAATTTGGTTCCAACCATCTCATTTTTAGGATTTTTGAGTTTTATAATGGTTTTGAAGTTATTTAGGTTTATGGAACTTTGTTAGGGGTTAGGGTTATTTTTGTTTTTATTTGTGGTTATGGGTGGTTACAGGTGGTAAAATGGTGAATATAGGTTAGTAAATGGGTAAAGTGGTCATGTGGGTTTATGAAAGGATGTCCTAAGGTATGTACATATGTGTAGGAATTAGGGTGACCTAATTTAATGTCTACATTTTCCCTTTTTAAAGTGGTTTGTGATGGACAAACCATAGAGAAAAAATGAGTGAGATAATGATTTATGTATAATGGATAGTGACCCCCCTCAAACTAGGGGTCATCATGGGACATCGTGATGGTCACCGGTTTGAATGGATTGTGGATGAATAAACACAAGAGCATGTAGATTTGTGTAAGATTGCACTTATAGATAAATATGTTGGATTTAAGGTGCCCCAAGACCGGGCATGAAATATACTACCACAAGGTGGGCTTACGTGAACAATAAGTCAAGTGATAGGGGAACCAATGGGTTCTCGAACCTATAGACATATGAATCTTATAGGAAGCAAGTGAGAAAAGGTTCCTGGAGAGGCTGTGGAATCCATGATGGGATGGAAAACATAGGCTCATTGTGAATAGGATATAATTTGGATTTTTTGAGGGCCTTGGGACCAAAAAAGAAGCACAAAATTTGAAAATATATAATTTATAGATGATTCGCATCAATTTTGTAGGATCGTATCGATTTACCGATTCATGAGGAATGATACTAATTAGAATTTGACATCAATCGAGGTGGGATGCTATATATAGAAGTTAGGTAATCATGGAAGTTCATTATGCTCATTGTGTTTATTATTATAAAAGTGCTATTTTGATATTTTGAGAGATGGAGGCTAGTGGGAGTGGACAAGAGGAAACCATCATCTCGTATATAGAGGTAGGGAATTTTTTTAATTTTTGTTTATGGGTTTTTTTTTTTGCTATATGGAGATATAGGATTGACGCCGATTACTAGGATAGGTTTCAATTTGGATCATGATCAATAGTGATTCATGTAATCGAGGTCAATTACATGGATGGTGTTGATTTGATGTGTATTTGTTGATTTTGTAGATTTGGATAAATTTTTGTGTTGGGGATAATATTTTATCTATTGTGTTTTGTGAATGTAGGTGAAGAGATGTGTGTCAATGAGGGATCAGTGTGTCATGTTGTTAGATAGAGCGATTTTTGTGAGCACAGGTGATGATGACTAGGTCATTTTGGAGGTGTGGGGTTGGGAAAATTGTGTCATTATAGGTGCATCCATCGAGATTTAGAGATGATGGTGGCATTGTTAGATCGATGGGATGTGGCCACAAGGACATTTTTTTACCTACTGGGGAGATTACATTACCCTGAGAGGAATATTTATCAGATTTTACATGTGCTATATTGAGGTGAGTGCATTGTTCTATTGATGAGGTGGGTGGGGTGGGGCTATGGTGAGGTTATATGGTAGATGATGCTTTGGATGTGGCATATGTTGCAGGGGGTTTTAATTTTTAGTATTTTTGGGATGATGGAGTGGATGGGAGTACATTGATTTCATGATTATGGTGGGGACTCAAGTTGTTATGCTTTACCAGATTTAAGAGGGGCGGTTTCCATGGTCATTGAATGGGGTTGTGGTGGATATGGTAGAGTATCGGACCATTTTTTTCTTGGGGTACAATCTCTACTAGATGTATTTATAGAGAGTTGTGGGAGTGGTCCATAGGAGGAGATTAAGATTAGATTTTACATTTTTATTACAATGTTGGGATTATGAGAACATTTGAGTGATTAGACCATGAGGTCTTCCATGGGCCATGTGGTATGCCAAAGTTTATTGTGTTGGTTTTTGACATGGCAAGTGATTTTCTCAGATGTAGTATCTCATAGCTTAGAGTATTATATGATGTTTTGGATAGTGTGGAACAAATGATGTGATTTGAGGCCATATGTACACTTCCCTTATTGTATGGATGAGAAATGGAGATGAGTTGTGTATGATGTAACATGAGAGGTGGATGTGGGGTAATGGGAGGAGATGATTGAGGTGGTGTAGTTTGGGCGGGTGAGATGGTAGTTTGGCCTAACACATGATGTACTAGGAAATCCTATTTTTAATAGGAGAGTTGAGGGAGATATTGAGTTAACGATAGATGAGATATATTCAAGGAATGAATAGAGGAAGAGGTAACACGGTGGATATTAATGATGTTGAGGTGACATCCTGAGTATGCAAAATGATGTTGGGAGTAGATGGTAGCTTGAGGAGATAGGTTCATGAGGGCATGACGGGAGTGGGGAGAGGAGGATGTGGAGATGGGAGATGAGGATGAGGGGCAGGTAGGAGGTGGTTTGAAGATGAAGCTAGTTACGATATGAGAAGAGGTGGAGAGGTTGAGGTATGGATTTGTTAGAGAGATACACTGGAGTAATGGTCATGGAGGAGGAGTTGGTGAGGTTGACACAATAGTTAGGGTAGAGGGATGAGTGGGTGAAAAATTTGGAGATAAATATGTGGTAGGTGCGGCAGATCGAGAATGGTATAACAAGTAATGGGACTTGTTTGAGGAGAGCTTTTTGGATTGACTGAGTACACTGGTCGACACCTTCAAAGTAAGGAGTCGGGAGTAGGGTGGTAAGGTCTGAAGTAGGGATGAACAATGGAGAGATGAGGCCACCATATATAGTAAGCCTCGCTCAATCAAGATGTGATTGTAGAGCTCCAATATTACGAGGGTGTGGTGGCGGAGACACTCCGAGAGGTTCCTATATATACAGATCATGTAGTGATTCAACGACATACATCTCGTGAAAGGATCCCTATTTGCTAACACGAGGAGTATCGAGAGGGCCATGGAGGGATCTCAAGGGTGGATCTAGATTTTCAGATGTATAATTTTACATTGTAGTTATTATATGGGCTAGAGTGCCTAATCATTTTTGAGATGGATGTACACACACACACACATTATATATGGTATTTTAGATATATGGATGTGTAAATGTGTTTTAATGATTTCATGTGGTGTTTTATGTGAGTTTATGAATAGATTTAGATATGATGATGGTAACAATAGTAATGGGATTTATATATGATGATGGTTACAATAGTAATGGGATTTAGATTAAATAATAATGTATGAATGTGATTATTTAATTTTATCATACGCTAATGTTATATGGATTAGTTGTTATTGTATGGTATGGATGTTGGTTTTATCTATTGACATGTATGATGATGGTTAAGATAATTTCTTGGGATGTGTTTGATTATTTATTTGTCTTGGAACATATAGCTATGTTATGGTAATTTTAATGATAATATATGGTCCAAGCTTGAAGTTTAAAAAACTTCCCACGTTTACTCTTTTCCATATTTGTGACATGTTGATTTTTTAAGGACAAGATTGCCAATATTGAATTCACATTCTTTACGATGTTTATTAAATGCACGTTTGATTCATTCTTGATAAATATTAAGATGTTTGAGGGTGGTTAGTCAACATTCATCTAACAATTCAAGTTGTGATAGGCATTCTTGACAATATTATTCCTTAGGGATGAAATCTTTAAGAGAAATGCGTAGGGATGGAATTTGGACTTCAAGTGGAAGAATGAATTCGATGTCATAAACTAGAGAGAAAGGAGTAGTGCCCATAGGGTTTTAAATGGTAGTCTGATAAACCCATAATACAAAGGGAATTTGGAGATTTCAATCTTTCCTTACTTGATCAATAGTTTTGGTAAGGATTTTGTTGAGGGTTTTATTAGATGTTTTGGATTGTAAGTTAACTTGTGGATAGTATGGTGTTTAGAAAATAAGTTTAATATTGTAGATGTCACATAGATTTTATGTTTTTATTATTTTTAAATGATTTACCATTATTTGTGATGATTTTATAGGGGATATCCAAAGTGATAGATGATGTGATGATGGATGAAATTGATGATCTTATCTACTTTAGTGGAGATAAGAGGGATAAATTCCACCCATTTTGTGAAATATTCAGTAGCAATGATGATGGAATTATATCGTTGAGATGATTGAGGATTTATATAAAGATGAGATAAAGTAACCATTGTGAAAAAGGCCATAAATCTTGAGCAGGTTGAAGAGCATGACTAGGGATGTGTGTGATATTAGCATGTTGTTGACATTTGATGCATTTCTTGACATATTGACAACAATCTTGATTAAGCGTAGGCCAATAATAACCCATCCACATGAATGCTTTAGTGACACCAATCTATTAAAGTGTTTTCCACATATTCCATCATGGAATTCTCAAATAGCTTGGATAGCCTCTGGAGATTTAAAAAATGAAGGACAAGACCATCAAACCCTCTTTTATAAAGTACTCCCCCAATATAATATAACAATATATACATTGTTGAAGGACCTCTACCATTTCTAGATAATTCGAGGGTATTTTACTTTGAGCAAGATAGTCATATATTTGGGTATACCAAATATTAGATTGGTTATCTTCTATATGATTGATGGAAGGAAGATCGGTATTAGTATGAGATGGTTGATAAGTTTGTTTACAATAATAAAGATTTTATAATTTCCTTGGGATAAAGGGATGAGAGATGCCATTATATCTACAAATTTATTAGATGAGCATGGAGTCATTTGGATTTCATAATGATCGAAGGTCTTTAGGAGATGGTCAACAATGGCTTTATATTTTTACAAGGTCTCATTATTACATTGATATATTCCTTTGATTTGATTGATGATGAGTTGGGAGTCACCATAGATGTAAAGGATTCTTACATCAAGAAGTGTAAAAGTTTGAAGACCCATGATGAGGGCCTCATACTCGGCCATGTTATTTGTACAATCAAAGTTCAATTAAAAGATCTCGAGATAGGAGTTCCCGAAGGAGGTATTATGACAATTCTCATACCCCATGTCGGCATTTAGACTAAAATAAAAGGTCATTTTGAGAGGAGTATTATCATGATCGAGGGTATTGATAGATTTTTCTAGAAATTTTTGCAAGGAGTTGATTATTGGTAAGGGGAGCTTCTGTGAGTTGATAAGAAATAACATTCCCTTTGATGGATTTTGAGAAATAAATTCAAGATCAAAACTCGGTTATGAGCATGAGCCCCCTATTATGTTGTGTGGTTTTATGATATGGAATAGAATGCATGGATTTTTAGTGGATTAACATGTGACTACATAGGTTTTATGATTGAGGAGATAATGACGAAGTTTGGAAGTTGTGAAGTATAAGGCACAACACAACTTTTCTAATTTTGAATAATAGGTTTGTAATTGTGAAGGGTACGACTTTTATAATAAACAACTTACTCCCTACCTTACTGTCAATGATATGCCAACATAGCTCTTAAGGCATGTTTAGTGGTAGAGATATATAGATAGAAAGGATCTCCCTCATGTGGAGGTATAATAATTAGAGGTGAAAAGAGGTATTGTTTAAGGATGTCAAAGGAATTTTGGAAATCATCATCCCATATGAAATGGATTTCCTTTCTAAGGAGGATCGTGGAGGGTTGAGATCGATATGATAATTGAGAGATGAAACGATAGATAAATCGAAGTTTCCTTGTAGATTTTGGATTTGTGTAAGGTTAGATGGAGGAGACATTTTGATTATGGATTTGATTTTGGAGGGCTTGAATTCAATTCCTTGAATAGATACTATGAATACTAAGCGTTTCTCGGTTAGGACCCGAACATGTATTTAGCTAGGTTCATCCAAAGTAAAAATTGTATTATACGGGTGATTTTACGTTAAGTATGGAAAGATGGTATTTTTCGGTGTTTAAATTTACCTAATAGATCATCTATGTAATATTACACAATTTTATGGATGAGGTCATGAAAGATATAGGTCATGGTGCGCCGATAAGGTTTTCCTACATTTTTCAAGCCAAGGTCATTACTCTATAGAAGAAGGTTCCCCATAGAGTGATAAAAAATTTCTTATGTTGATCTTATGGTGCAATAAGGATTTTATTATAACCAAAGAAACCATCCATAAGAGACAAAATTTCATCGCCTGACATTAGGTCGACAAGTTGAACAATGTTAGGTAGGGGAAATCATCTTTTGGAAAAGTGAGGTTAAGGTCTCGAAAGTATGTGTAGATATGTAATTTCCCAAAGGTCTTGGTTATAGGTACGATGTTAGAAAACCATTGTGGATAATCGATGGGTAGGATGAAATTAGCTAAGAGAAGATATTTGAAGTTCTTCTTTAACTAGCAATGCTATGTGAGGGTGCATTTTATGAAGATTATGTTTCACTAATTTAGCATCGATATTGGTGATAATTTTTTGGAAAACAATATTAGGGTCCATACCAAACATACCACTATAAGACCATGCGAAGGCTTGACTATGATCGAATAAGAAGGAGGTGAATTTATAGAGCTCTTGTGGGTCTAAAGATTGACAAAATTTAACTATATATGGTTCTTGTGATGTTCTTATGTTAATGTCAATGGTGGATTTGTTGAGGAGTGTAGGTGTGTCGGGAAGTAGCGATTTTTGGAGATGATGATATTCAAAATCTATGTATGCTAGGATGACATTATCGTATTGACATTGGAGAACATGGATGGTGGGAGAATTTTCTTTCATCATATCAAGTAACACTAACGGGAGGATCTCGGTCTTTTCATTAGCTTGACAAGTCAATGGTATTAGTGTGATTGTATTGATTAAAAAAATTCAGAGGGATGGATATGGTGTCGAGGGGATTTATGAAAATAATGAAGAAGAGGGTTTGGACTCACAATTGGTGCCGGTTGATTTGGGAAGGTTCTTTGAAGCCGAGCCCATATTTTTCATGAGGTTTTCTTAAATATTCAATGGGTAGCTCATTTGGACCTTGCACATATATGCCTCGACCAAAACCCATCCATTCTAAATAGATTTTTAAAGTGTGTTTCATGTGCAGGTAAGTTGGTGGGAAGTAATTCATGGATTCATTTTGATCCACTTTGAAGGAACTTCTCGAGAGGCCCAAAAAGGCCTATTTTCAGGGTTTTTGCACCTTGTAAGCATCCCCGGGATGAACCAAGAAGAGATAATGCATCAAAAGTGATGTGTGATAGATATATGATCATCGAGAGGTATTTTAGGGAAATTCTATAAAAAAGTTTAGGAACAAGCTATGCAACAACTAGCTACTTATAGCACAGGTGTAGGAAATGAAAGTAGTAAAAAATCTAGTTAGCTTGTTCTAGATTTTGTGAGAAGCCTGGGATATTTAATGAAGTGAAAAATAGTCATCTTAAAAAATATAAAAGTCCTAATTCACATTGTAAAATATTTCAAGAGATTCTACTATCTGGATTTTGAGATATTGGCCCGATAGTGCAGATGAAGATCCCCGATCTCAATGGGGATTCAAATGAGCATTCCAGGAGTTATATGGAGATTTGAGGCCTAATTAAAATCCAAATGTGACCTATGAAATTACCTCTTCACTCAAAATGTGTTGGTTTCATTTTCATCATCATACTTTTTTGGTGCATCCTTTCACTTCGCACGCAGGCACTTGAGAAGAATAAAAAGGGGGTAAATTTAAAATTTTAAGGAATAATTGGCTCTCTAAAATTTTGGGAATGATCTCATCAGAATTTTGGAGTCAAAATCATATAAGGTTTTCCTAGGTAACTCTTCAGGGAAGCTCTCTGGGGAAAAAAATCACTCTTCGATGTCTATTTTTGGCAGTTGTTGGTGAAGGTGGGGTTTCCAAATGTGTCATGGCACATTTTCACACCTTGATGCAATTTTTCACCTTTGAACTTGGTGAAAATGTACATGAGGTGAAAAAACATGTACCACCAAGGTGAGGAGAGAAGGTTAGATAGGTTTTGTCACTTAAGATGTTTTTTGGTGGTTAGGTGAGTGTTATGCACTCACATGTTTTTAGCCCCCTTTCCATGATCAGCATGACCCATGGTGCACTTGGAAATAATTTTTGCACCTTTTCACCTAGTGTAAAATTTCATGAGGTGCAAAAATTTTGTGCCACCTAAGGGAGAAAGGATTTTTGTCACTTAAGTGACAACCTTCATGTGTTAGGTAAAGGTTTTCCACTCACACCTCAAGTTGCCCCCCTCTCATGATGAAATCCTCACCCATGGTGAACATTTTTTCAACACATTTGCACCTTTTCACCTGGTGAAAAATTGCATCAGGTGCAAAAAAAGTGCACCACCATGGAATCTTTCCCTCTTTCGTCACTTACCAACTCAAACTAGCTTCCTAGGTCATTGTTTTCCACTCACCTCACTCATCAAGCTTGTCCCCCTCCTCATGTTGGCTACCCCCATGGCACATTTTTACCATAATTCTGACATTTTCACCTCATTTCCCCTTAATAAATGTGGTAAGGGACATGAGAGGCTCTCAGACCCATTTAGTAACTCCCTAACTCACCTCAACCCGGGTTAAAAAGAAAGTGTCTAAAGTGAGTCAAGGGTGGGTTTTCCTAACCTAGGTTAATTTTTGAATATTTAAATCATACTTATCCATATTTTGGGACTAATTTTTAAATATATTTTTTCCCTCCATTTTTTTGTAAAGGTAACATCCATGAAAAATTGCACTAAGAAACCCCATGCCCAAAATCACTTTTGCTCATATCTCACAAACCTTGCTTCGATCTTCCATGAGATTTGAACTAAAGCTTCCCTACATGAAATGCCTTTGGAATGAGTGTTTAAATGACCTAATTAATTAATATCATCCATTTTTTTACATTCATATAAAACTTTCATCCATGGAAAACTTTCCTAGATATCCGGAGTTGCAGCAAGCCAAATGAGCTAAAAATCAGAGCATGAGATCCTAAAAAATTAGCTTTCCAATGAGCACTTTCTTGCACCATGAAAATGGGTAGGATTGGAGTTATGAAGGAATGTTATTTTTTCAGCATTCTTCCCTATCAGATAAATAAAACATATACCTGCAAGTTCACTTTTCATTTTGTGAAGATTGGATGAGAGAAACCCCTAAAATTGGAGCAAAGCATCTCGGTGAGAAGTAGAATTTTGGAGACCTTTTTAGCCCGATCCGACACCCATGGCCAATGTATATTTTTAGTAAGTACCCATTCAATACACTTACTAAGGGTATTATTTTCAAAGGATAATGGATTCAAGACACTAAGTTCATTCCCCAAGAGGAAAAGTGCTCAAAAGTGACAATTTGGTGAAATTGCCAAAACTAGTCACCCAGAAGAACTTACTAAAAATAGTAAGTGTTCGAAAAGGATCAAAATGGTCATGGTTTTCATCCTCCATTCCTCACTAATTTCAACCTTCATGGAGGAAAAAATCATGTTTCAAAATGGTGGATAATGGCATTGTGTCTCAAGCAGAGAAGAGCCTTCTCAGTTCCCAATTTTGGTCACAGTGGAGCATTTGGTCTTGTGTGTTTCTCACTTCATTGGATGGGTTGATCAAAGGCTTGAAGCATGTTCCATAAAATATCTCACCTTCACTCATCACATGATTAGAGTTTCTTCACCTCATCTCATTGGTTTCTCCATTTCCCAAGGCCCGGATCATCATGTTGAATTGTGTAGCAATGGTCTCAAGTTGCATCAAGAACTTGGCATTTTGGGAGGCATTGCAGTGTTTCAAAGGTTTGAAGGTTTTTTCAAGTGAGGTAAATATTCCTCATCATCTTCAATATTAAAAGGTTCATCACCTTTCTAGTGGCTAATTAGTCAAGGCATGAGCTCACAATGTGTAATGTTGCAAGGTGCATCATCTTCTAGTGAGGTTCAATGTTGGAGTTCATCATTTCAAGAGTTTTCAAAGAATAAATCTTCATCAAAAACATCATTTATCATATGCATCAAGAAGGTCATCATGGATCAAATTTTCATCTTCACACCATCTTTGGATCTGATCTACATCAAGGTGGAAGCATCTTCATCCATGCTTTGGAGCATCCTTCTCTCTCTCTCTCATTTTTCTCTTCTTTCCTCCTCTAATTCCTCATTATACATGATCATGATGTTTTTTCCTATTCATTAAGTGAAAATGAAATATTTTAAGATGTAAAAGTACTTCCTCAAATTATAAGAGGGGTACTTAATTTTTCTTTCCTAGGATAATGAAAAGTCACAAGTTGAATAGGAACATGAAAAGTCATGTGGGGGTAGAGGAAGAGTTGAATTGTAAAGATATAAAAGGAGATGACCTCCTCATTGTAAGGGGATGGTTAATTCTTGTTTACTAGCTCCCATTTTATTTCTAGGAACAAGTGCCTTCATTTCCTCTATTCTCTTTTCTATTGAAATTTATCTCCATCTCAACTTATACTCCAAGAGCATTGTAAATTGTGCAACATGATGCAATAAAACTTTGTGTTTCTTGTTGATTGTTCCTCTTTCTATGTGAATGGTTTCTTCTTGATTGATGCAAGTGAAATATCTTATTTTAATGCAATAAAATCAGCTATGCTATTTTTGGTTAAAATCCCCTCTTATTTCCCTCTCCTATCTCTCTCTCTAAAAATTTTCCTCCCTTGTATTCCATACAAGAAATTACAACAAGTTTAGGGAAGTATTCTGTGTGATCCCCGGTCTATGGGCCACCCCCATAAATAGTTTAGTTTATATTTATTTCCTTTTTTCAATAAATGGAGCTGCCCCATTCAAGCAGAGGGACCTAGTCCCAGAGTTGGTGAAATCCCATAATTTTCCCCCTTGTGAAAAATTATTTCACCAATATTTTGGCACCCATGTGGGGTAGATTTAGGATATCTACACCCAATAATATCTATTCCAAAAATCCATAAAAAAAAAAAAAATATTCCAAAAACCAAAAAAAAAAAATTTTGAAAGTCCAAATTCCCACAAAAGAGTGAAAAAATATGCCTTGAGTTGAATCCAAAGCTTTCCCAAAACTGGCTGAAAGAAGATATACCAGATTGAATAGATTGAGAGGAATTGTTGACCCCATTTTGAGGCTTTACAAAATCAAGCAAGAAAAAACAGAGATAATCCATATTTACTTCTCTCAAGCTTCATCTCCATCTGATTCATCAAGTGGTACTCTGAAATCCTATCCAAACTCCTACTGATACTCCTCCTGCAAACCCTCTTGATTCTCCCATCTTTTAACCACCATTGAACATTGAATTCCCAAGTGAAGAAGAAAGAACTAAAGAATAATTTGGGGAAGAATTTTAGAAAAAATAAGAAGAAGGAGAACTTGACATGGAAGCACAAGGACCTCTCCCTTGGGGAAACACTGGCCCATTGGCTTTGGCTCCACCACTCCATGAACTTCTTGGAGGTTCAAGATTTTTTTCCCAAGTTTAGAGGTGATGGGAAACAACATCTAAATGATCATATTCTGCATTCATAATTGCATGTGGTGTGTTGGGAGTTTCTCATGAAGATGTATCTATTCATTTGTTCATTGAATCACTTCAAGATGGTGTTGTTGATTGGTTTTATCATCTACCAAGAGGTTCCATTACAGGATGGGATCAAATGAAAACTAAATTCAAAGCTAGATTCAAAAATGGAAGATGCTCATGCCCTCCTTTCTCAATTGACACAAATGAAGAAATAACCTCAAGAATCCATGAGAGATTTTGTGGAAAAATTCAACAAATTAGTCAATAAGATTCCTATCATTGCTCTTCCTACTACTGATAATTTGAAAAGGTTCTTCATGAATGCCCAGATTCTGAAGTGAGTTTCTTTCTATGAAGAGTTCAACCAAGATATTTGGACCATGCTCAAGAAATTTCCATTAAAGTGGAAGATGACCTCATCTTATCAAGAAAGATCAAGAATCCTTCAATGAAGGATAAGGCCTAGAATCCCAAAGATGAGAGAACTGATTCATTGTTGTAGAAATTGGAAAATGAATTGACAATGTTGAAGAGGAGGTTTCCCAATGAACATCCCATAAAAATCATAACATAAATAGATTTAGAGCACCAAAGGCTTGCCTTGGAGGCTCCACCTATCAATGCAATTTTTAGAACTCAAGAAGATGAAGAAGGACTTGAACAAGAAAGTGAGGACAATGATGTCCTAGAGATTGAAGAAAGTAGAGAATGATGTACAAATTAGATTATGTGAATATTTAGGAGGTGAAGAAGATGATGATGATGAAGATGCACCTAGTTTCTCATGTGCAATATTCACCCATTCTCAATCTCAAAAAGGATCTTCTTCCTCCACTACTACAAAAATAAGAAGAAAGAAGATCCTCGGTGGTGACTCTACAAAATAAAATAATCAATCGAGGATCTCCACTTCCACCCTCCATGGAGTCTGCAATGGAGAAACTAGATCCCATGGCAAGTAAGAGGCCATCTTTATTTTAAGTAAGTCTCCTAATGCTCCTTCTAATTCTAATTTTGTTTCTACAAAATCTAGTCCTTCAAGATCTTTTGGTGTGCCTGCAAAATCAAAATTTTCTCCTCAAGAATATTCTCATATTACCTCACCTTCATACACCCCTTTTGATATCATAGAACATATGAACAAGTCCAAAGTGCAAATTTATGAATATGAGTATTTGTGAACCCACTGGAACAATTTGAAAACTTTTCCATCATATCAAGGGTAGTGGTTCAAAGCCCAATACTGTGACTCCTAGTTCTAAAGGACTACTACCCTCCACATACTCCTCCATCACAGAACATGCTTGCTATGAGTGCATCAAAGACTGATAATATTGATCCTTTCTATCTAATTCGACTTCTCGCTGATTCCAAATATTGTCATGATGAAACAAATCAAGATGAGAAATCAGATATCTCTCATGAAACAATGATTGATGGATGTAATGATGAAAGTGAATTTTTATCTTTTCCATTTGAAGAGGAATATTCCTCTATGATGAAAAAGTTGAAATAAAATTATTTGAGTCCTTTGAAGATGAGGCCTCCCATAATGAAGAAGAAATGAAATGCAATGAAATTTGGGCTAATGAATCAACGTCTCCAAATTGTTTCCTTGAATTTCAAGATGAAGATTCTCTGAATGAATGTGAAGATGAGCTTGTGGTAGTTTTGAAGAAAGAGTCTATGCATGAAATTATAAAAGTTGCAGAAGGTATGGAATATCCCAAGATAATTCTTGACATCTTGGCTCATGCTATGGCCATGCAAGATAGGTATGAGGCTATGTTTGATTCTTCAGTTGATGCCCAAATATATCATAATGAAATAGAACAAAAATATGAATTCAAGGCCTCTCATGAAAAATTTGTCAATAAACATGAACATGGAAAAGAGAGACACTTGGAATATTCAAGCAATCCAATCAAAAATCAGCCTTGGGGTAATGGTGAAATTCAAAGTAAGAAATCAACAATGTGGGTGAACGTAGAAGATAATTTGCAATATGAAATTGATGGAATTTTTGAGTGAAGCTCTAAGCATCAAAGGGATCATGTAGGCTCACTCCTCCCAAGCATATAGGAACTCATGAAAGAACCTAGCTTTCATAAGCAATTGAGAAAAGGAGGCTACTTCCTCGAACCATCAATGGCTTCACAGAACATCATCACTCAATGTTACCCATTCAAGGGTAACTTCAAGAGAAAAGTGGTGCAAAAGAGAAAGTTGTCCCCGTATGAACCATAGGTGAATATAGGTTTGTGTGTTTGTTTTTATCATGTGTTGTGTTCAATAAAGAGGTTTTTTTGTATCCATCCTTAATATGCAATGAATCTATAGCCCAACGGATAAGGCATTGGTCCTCTTAGTGTCTTGAGATTATGTGGTTCCTACTTGATTCATTCTCACTTTGTTCAAACCAAAAAATTCCCAAGTTAGAGCCAACTTTTTCCATGCTAAATTTCTAACATGATTTTTTTTTTTTTCATGACAACTAAGCCCACACTCAAAAATCCTTGAACTGGGTAATGTAAACCTTCCCTTTGGCTAATTTCTAACTATGTAAACCCCATCATGGCCGAGAGGGATGTGCTAACTAGATTTTTAAAGTGTGTTTCATGTGCAAGTAAGTTGGTGGGAAGCAATTCATGGATTCATTTTGATCCACTTTGAAGGAACTACTCCCGAAGGCCCAAAAAGGCCTATTTTCATGGTTTTTTACACTTGGTAAGCATCCCCCGAGGATGAAAAAAGAAGAGATAATGTATATAAGAAACATATGAAATATCTATGAGATCATCAGAGGAATTTTAGGAAATTTCTGCAAGGAAAACAAGTTTAGGAATAATCTATGCAACATTGAGCTACTTATAACACGATGCAGGGAAATGAAAGTAGTAAAAAATCTAGTTAGCTTGTTGTTGGCGAGAATTTTTTTGGGGGAAAAATCTATGGGTTTCTTACCAACGCTCTAGGAGTCGAATTCCCTCTACTTAAAGAGTGTAACTTTCGTGTTTACATGTGCGTGAAAAGTGATTTGTGTTGGTCTTTCGATCGGGAATCCGATAGGGGCAATCCATTGACCTTGCAGTAAAAGCTAGCAATTTATTACAAGAGAGTAATTTTGCAAGGAAAGGGAAAGGGAGTGGGAAAATAGAGGAGGGGATTAATGCCATGGGTAGAAAATCAAAGTCCCACACCCATTAATCAGAAAGTTCCAACACACATTAAATTTAAGAAGAAACAACCCCAAAATGGAAACAAGACCAATTAGGACTTATGAGCACAAAGAATCAATAAATCCTCGCTTAAAAAGGCTATAAAATCCTTTTTGTATTGATGCTCGAGCATAAATTGTACATAACAAGAATAGAGGAATGTAAGAGTGGGGAAAATAGAATAATTTGCTATCTCTTTGTTCCTTCGCAAGAATTTTTCTCTCATGAGATTACAAATTGACAACAAGCTAAGAAGTTAAGAATTTCATAAGAAGCTCAAATGAGGAGCTTATTACAATTTATAGAAGAGGAGAAACTCTTCATCTATCCCCTAATGACTCTTCATATGTCTCGACATGACTTAAGACTCTTCGCCTTCTTAGGAAAACATTAAGTCCCTTTTTATAACATAAAGGTGACTTATTACATTAGAAACATTAAGACATATGAAAAAGTGTAACCCCAATGCAAAATTAGAACATGGAGGAGAGAGAGAGAGAGAGAGAGAGAGAGAGAGAGAGAGAGAGAGAGAGAGAGAGAGAGAGAGAGAGAGAGAGAGAGAGAGAGAGAGAGAGAGAGAGAGAGAGAGAGAGAGAGAGAGAGAGAGAGAGAGAGAGAGAGAGAGAGAGAGAGAGAGAGAGAGAGAGAGAGAGAGAGAGAGAGAGAGAGAGAGAGAGAGAGAGAGAGAGAGAGAGAGAGAGAGAGAGAGAGAGAGAGAGAGAGAGAGAGAGAGAGAGAGAGAGAGAGAGAGAGAGAGAGAGAGAGAGAGAGAGAGAGAGAGAGAGAGAGAATCTTCTCCTCGTTGACTTCTAGAATGCTCGCTGGATTGACCCTAATACATTTGAACCCTTTACAATGAATGATTTTATTATGCTACGATGGGTTGTTACGGGAAATTTATTTGGCTATAAGTGAGAAAATACCTCGAATGACCCATAAACACCGCAAAATAAGTGTTTAGAAACATTGTTTAATGGAACCTTTCTTGCAACCATGAATGTTGGTCATGAAGATCCTCCAAGAGATCGAAGCTTTGGAAAAAAAAATCCCACTTTGAATCCCTACAACACTTGGACATACTGATTGAAGCATGAAATGAGTGTCAAAATACATTGTTGAGATCCATGTAAGTGACCTCACCTTGTCACCTACACCCGCATAATCCAATGATAGGGACTACACTAGTTTCTTCCTCGTGAATCAACTTCATTATTTCTCTACACATACTATATTTGGCAAGGGCAACTACTATTGGTAAGTGTCGAGATTTTTCCTCTTTGGTCCCCAAATGGCAAGGTCAACTTGGATGTTTGACTCACTGTATGTTCCCTTTGTGAAATCTTTCCTCAGAACAACTTGTTACTTTTAGTAAGTACCCATGGGGTAACTTACTATTTTTGGTAAGTGTACAAGTTAGCATTTCCTAACCTCAACCGACTATGATAGTTTGAATCCCTTCTTTTCACCGTGTTCCTCCCACCTTCTAGACCAGCTTTTCTATTTTTAGTAGGTACTTATGAGGCCACTTGATATTTTTAGTAAGTGTCAATTTCAGTCCAAGGTGACCTTTCCAATGATTTTCACTTGCGATACTCCCTCCGCTTTCACCTCCTATTTCACACTTCATGCAGATAGTGGCTTACCCAAAATAGTGGTCTCTCATGTAGAAGGTGTGATATTTTTAGTAAGTATGCTTTTGGTGGTTGGATCATGATAGGATAAATATTTTTGATATGGGTTTTTTCCCAATATCAATCCCTTGAAATTTCAGGCTTACCCGATCACTAGTTTATGAGATTTTAAAACTTGAAAATTCTTTACCCTAAAGTAATGCTGGTACACAACAACCATTAATGAAGCTTAAAATTGAAGGTATCCTTTTTCACCTCAGATCATGATGAAAATTATGTTTTTGATGTGGGTTTTTTATTCTTATTTCACTAGTGAATTTTCTTTCGCAAATCAATTGTCGGTGGTTGATCGAGAAATTAGCTTTTGTTTTGTTGTGTAGAAAAGGGATTTCTTCGCTATAAAAATTATTGTTGTCAATGGGATATCCTTTATTGAGGATTTTATAACCTCTGAAAATGGTGAAGATAGTAAAAACATTGTTTTAACAGTGCCCTGCTTTGTAAGTCACATCGATTTCTTCGCTCGACAACAATGAGGGTTTTCAGATGAAATTATTCATTTTCCTCTTCCATTTTTCATTTCTTCAATCATATTTTCCTTTGAGATCTTTATATTTTCACAATATGAAGGAATTTTTGGAGCTGATTGAGTGCTTCAATGGTGGTTTGGATGTTTGAGTAAATTTTCTAGAGTTCCAACAAAGGTGTAGAGATGTGAGGCAAATAATCGCACACGAAAAAAGGCTAAGTGCCATGCTTTCATCCAAAAACATGAAGGTATGGGGCGTGGCGCATTTTTGTGTCCCTAATTTCTCTTTAGCTAAAGGGACATAAATTTTTACATCGCGCTAGGTTCGACACTTGGTGATCATCCGTGCACCGAGAGAGAAGGGTCCAACTAACTCTTGGGGTTAAATTTTGCATTCGCAGAAGGTCGCATTGATGACTCGGGGCCACAAGGGCCGACACATTTTTGTGTCCCCTTTGTACCCTTATCTAAAGGAATGAAATTTACATCAATTTTCACTTGCGTTAGGTTACGACACTTGGTGATCATCTATGCATTGTGATGATAGGCTTCTGCAAGCTCCTAAGGGTGAACCGGTGATGCGGAGGGTCCTATGAGTGATCAGAGGGCTAAAAAGAGAAAGGTTCATTTTCATGTCCCTTATGTCCCTTTTCTAAAGGGATTAAAGGTACATCAAAATGTACCAGCTCTTAGAGTGACATGTGTCTTTTTTCAAAAAAATGACTAAGTATGAGGACTTGAGAGAGAACTTGTGAAGGCCGATCTCGAGGTTCCCGATAGAGTTTCAAGGTGAAATTGTATAAAAATTAAATGAAAATGGCCTCTCAATCCAATGGTAGGGATCTCAGATCTTGATTCATCAATTTGGTCCTTGAATAGTAGGATTTTTTTGGCTAAATGACTCGAGCATGAGAAAAGTGGATATAAACATATTGCACCTAGGTGTTGTGAAAGATTTGATTCCAACATCTTGTAGATATCTAAATTACCTTTCGAAAAATGTTTTTTTAGCTCCCAACTCCTTATATAACTCCTAGAAGAAAAGTCCTCGCAACAATTTGTAGACATATTCCAAAATATTTTCCTGATGTTATTAGACCTTGATCGCATCTCAATATTAAATTTTTTTCCTCCGTTGCACTTTATGTTAAGATAAAATAATTATTATCCTATTTAATTATGCATTCCATAATTAATAAGTTTATTAATTATTGTTTTCTAGTTATATTTAATTATAACCATCCTTTCATTTTATATTTGAATATTTCAGAGTCATTGTTATATTGTTTTAACAAGATATTTGTTTTTATTCGATTGTTGTTTCTGGATGTTATCGAAGCTAATGTAATTGGGAATATAGTGCACGTGTGCAACTTAGTATCCTATTTTTATTTGGCTGTGCAATATCTATAAATATTACAGCCCATTCTCTATAAGGTTGGTTGATCGATATTAATAAAAGTTAATCAAAGCTTCGCCCCGTTGGCGATTCAACATTTGGTACGCAGAGCAAGAATCTGGACTGTAAAGGTGTGGAAGAGAGAGCAACAGAGAGAGAGGAGATTGGAGAAGCGTTTGCAGCATTTGAGAGCCTGTGCAACCTCCTGCAACCTCCCAGCCCCATCCCTGCCTCCCCCACATCCTCCTGTTCCTTCTAGGTGTTTGGAAGGCAAATTTTTTTGCACTTTGGTGCACCCAAAGACTAGGAAAAATTTACTCACAGTCTATATACTTTTAAAAAAATAAAAATTCCCCATCCAGGGGTTTTACCTCTAATATTAGAGGATTTTTTTAGTCACTGCTACATCTAGCAGTTTGTTGTATTTGGGGAAACCGAGCTGGTTGCATTGATAAAGCCGGGTATTTTTATTGAAACCGAGCCAATCTCTGGTTTTCTATCAATAATATTGTCCACTTTGCATTGCAACAATAGAGGAAACTATGGTGTGAAGCCATTCGCGGATGTGAAGTTTGAATGGTGAACAAGCATCGACCCTGCCTCACGAGTTTTCCTCTCTTCACACGTCCTCGTTTACTCCGCCTCATGAGCCAGCATACAAACAATGTAAAATCCGTGAACCAACAACGAAACCTGCACCTGCAAACAAAAACGTGGCAGCCATTAGCAACAACAACAAAGGAAAAGAGCACAGATCATATAAAAAGGGGCGCCTTTTCTATGCATATAATAAAGCATCTCCTCCATGCACAACCCCCGCATCCACTCCTCCAACCCACGCAATAACCTACATCAAAGAGATCCCCGCACAAAACACATTACAAAGTGGCCAAAGATGTGACAAAAGGAAGCCTTCATAGCGGCCTACACAAAAACAATGAACAACACACTATGGAAAACTATTTTCCACACACAAAGTGAACTCCGCACAATGAAGCTATCCTCCATACACCACGAGCTATACCTACAAACAAGAAAACACACAAAGCGTTGACATATAAAAAGCTTTCAACCAAAAAAAGTGGCTTTACTCGCAAAGTCCAAAGTGAATAATTAAAAACGAGAAGAGGCAGCAGCTAAAGAATATAGAAAGCTTTAGATCCATTCTTTTAGCGTGGAGAAAACCCTAAATCCACCTTATAACATGCCGCCGATATGTGGATCTCCCTGCCAGGTCGCATCTTCCTTAAGAGGTTAGTTCGAATTTTTATACTTTAAATATCAAATACTTCATTTTCTATTTCAAGCGCTCATATGAGCCATGTTGGATAGCTGGAAACGACTTGGAGGGATGAGGTGTGCGGTTCGAATCCCACCAACAACAAAAAACCAATTTTTTGAAATTAGGCAGATTTTTTGGCGGAACCACTAAATTTAGTGGAAAATTCAAATTTAGTTATAACTAACTAAATTTAGTGAGAAAAACCCTATTTTAGGGCAATTTTTTTTTCTCCACTCTGCATATTTTTGCATTCTGAGCACTTTTTGCCAAAGAAGGGCTACCTAAAAACTTCATTTTGAGCTAGTTTTTTATGGTTGTTTGCTCAGCAAGTCGTATTGGGCTTTGGAGGCCACGTGGCCCGTGAAACATTTTTTTACTCGCCATTCAAATTTTTATAGATTTTTGAATGTAATTTGTATACTACTTTATATTGTACTAATTTGCAGGTTGCCATAGTCAACTGAAAACTTTGTAATTGTTCGTAAATCGGTAGAATTGTAATAAAAACAATAAAAATTTGGTTTTGTAACACTCACGAGATCCTAGATCTCATTCGCAGCTGGTATATACGATGCCTTTGGGAAGCGCTTACGGGTAAAGATGTCACAACTACTACTACACTTAACATGTAATATAGCTACAACAACATCATTTGGGCATCATCCCTTTAAATCGATGGGGAGTAATAAGGTCACAAAGGCACACACTATGAACCATCCCATCCGCTCGTGAACGATTACAAGACATAAATCCAGCACCGAGAAATTATCCAAGAATATAGCGAAGTTACGCGCGCGTATGAGGATATGTCTTTGAGCCGGTGTCAATAATCACATAGACCCCATCAAGATCCTTCTTGGTACCACGTATTGAATTCTTTCACATATGTTAACGCCTCTTTCACGTACCTCTAGGTATATAGAAAGGGTGAGCTTCTTCCACGCACCGACGGGTATATGGAAGGGCGCGTATATAGAGAGGTTCTAGATATCGAATGACAATATATAGATTGGGAGACCTAATACCTAGAGTGATAAGAGCCAAACCCCGCTGCTGATCTCTGCAAAATGGGCACTAATGCCCCCCAAATTTTTTCTTCCGATTCACAATTGCTTAGAGTAAACAACTATGCTTTGCATGGAAGACAAAAATAAAGACACAACTTGAGTTTGAAGAGATCTCGGTCTCATAGAATGGTAGTCGACTCGTATCAACCACCGATATAACACAACAACAACAATTTGATAAAGCATATCGAAGGCCAAACTCATCATCTTGTTTGGAGTGTTCGATGATGTGCAACCCCACATTCAAGATGCCAAAACAAGAAATAAGCGTGGGATAAATTGAGCACAATATACGAGGCCAAGAACAAGAATGTCATATTGAATTTGCAGAGTCGCTTACATACAATGAAGTTCAAATAGAATGAGAAAATGAAGCTTTCTTAAGGAGAGTTACAGTAATTGAGGGCTTCACTTTTAGCCCTGGGGGAACCAGTCACAGATGATGCTCTCATTCCCATTGTTTTGAGAGCACTCCCTCTTCTTACCACATTTTTGTCACAACACTAAACGTGACAGATATGACAGTTGGTTTTGACAAAACTGGTAAACCTATTACAACAAGAGGAAGCAATGCACAATAAGGATGATGAAGAGGAGCAGGCACTGTCTTCACATCAAAAATGGAAAGGAAAAGGTAAAGGAAAACCTAATTCCTATAAGAATTCCCTAATATCGAATCAAGATCACGAGGAAAATCAATGTAAGAAACAATGTCTAATTTGCAAAAGAGGACATGACTTAAAAGATTGTTGGTATAATACTTATAAGAAAGGTTCATCAAGCAACTCTGGACCACAACAACAACAATATTACAAGGGACATTCTAACAACTATCACAGTAGTAAAAGGGAATTGGAAAAGAAACCCCACCAACAAGGTAATATTGTTGAGAAACAAGAATAGTCAAATAATGAAGACTTCTTGTTCACTTCTCGATCAAGTGAACCATCTAGATCATCTAGTGATGTCAGTATGTTGATTGGGAGCCACTCGACACATGACCGGCCACAGAGACTAGTTTATGTCAATGAGGGATATGCCATTGAAAAATCATGTTTCGTTGGGAGATGATTCTTCATATACGCCTGTGGGATTGGGAACATTTCTCTACCCCTTGGTTCATGCAAATACAGTAGACTATCGATGTCCTATATGTCCCCTGGGTTGACAAAGAATCTTCTTTCGCTTAGTCAAATCCTAGATCACAACCGAAAATTGACTTTGATAGTCATTCCGGAAAGAAAATGTGTTTGATTCGAGATAAATCAAGAGGCTCGAAAATAATTGCAAAAGCCTCCAATGTGGGACGCATGTTCCAACTTGATTTTTTTCATAGAGATGATCAAGCACTTGTGGCTAAAAATTCCACCTCAAAGACAAAGGTTGTGGCATCGGAGATTTGGTCATGTTATTTTCAAATATCTCAAAACATTTTGCCTCAAGGCGTAATATGGTACATGGACTCCTCTCTTCTGTAAGGATACAAATAAGTGTCCTCACCGCCACAGCAGAAAACAACACAGAGCTTTGTTCTAGAAGAGTACATTTCGAGCTCATGGTAAACTTGACTTGGTTCATACCGATCTTTGTGGTCTAATGTAGCCAAGTCATTCTGGGTTCCAATACTTCATGCTTTGTGTTGACGACTATTTGAGAAAAATGTGGATTTTCTTGTCTTCGCAAGAAAAGTGAAGCATTTGAAACCTTCAAAAAGTTCAAAGTAGCAGCTTGAGAAAGAAAATGGTCATGCCACATCGAATTCTCCGCCGTATCGAGGGGGATTCACCAAATGACGAGTTTAGAGACTACCTACAAAATCATGGGATTCGCCGATAAATGCCTCCTCCACACACAATGTAGCAAAACGGTGTTGTTGAGAGAAGAAATCATACTATCATGGAAACGGCAATGCATGATCGATGATTCCGGAATTACAAAGAAATTTTAGCGTAAAACAAAGACAACCATGTATTTGTCAACAGAAAGCATTCACATTTCGCTTCTTGATGGAATAACACCACAAGAAGCATGGTAAAAAGGAAACCATCCATTGCACACCTCAAAGTATTCGGGTGCAATGCTGAAGCATGCACATGCCCAAACAGAACAAAAATAAATTGGACATGAAGTCACAAAACTCATCTTCATTGGGTACAATGAAGAGAATCTTGGGTATAGATTGATGGATCCTAAGACCAGAAAAGTCTACACCAAAGCAGAGATGTTGAGTTTTTCGAGAAGAAGGAAGCAGAGACTCTTCCGGATTCACAAGATGTAGATTTTTCACCGTTGTAAAATTGAAGTTGATGTTCCCTCGTAAGATGAAAGTGATGATGGGGATGATGGTGTTGATCAGATAGAACCACAACCCATGGGAACAATTCAAAGATGTATGCCTAAATGGTGTACAAATACATTACGAGATGCAAGATTGGATGCTCCACCGATACATCCACCCTCGGACCATGGACTCACAAAGTAAAACAAGAGAAGAAGTTAATTATGGTTTGATGAGTAGAGTTATCGAATCGATGAGCCCCCAATAGTCCAGAAGCCCTACAATTAAAAGCTTGGAAAGATGCCATGGATTTTGAATATCAATCAGTGATGAAGAATAACACTTGGTAGCTTGTCGATCTTCCACCAGGAAGAAACCCATTAGATGCAGATGGATATTCAAAACTAAGTACAAAGTAGATGGGACAATGGACAAGTACAAAGCAAGACTTGTAGCAAAGGGGTACGCACAAAAAGAAGGCATTGACTATGAGGAGACATTTTCTCCCATAGCTAAGATCAAAACGATCAGGATGATCTTTGCTCTAGCTGCTCAGTTTGGATGGAAAGTTCACCAAATGGACGTAAAAAGTGCCTTCCTAAATGAAGATTTACAAGAAGTCTACATGACTCAACCTAAGGGATATGTAGTACCTAGTCAAGAAGTAAAGGTATGCAGACTCAAGAAATCTCTGTATGGCCTCAAACAAGCACCCCGGGCATGGTACATCAAGATTGATGAGCATCTCGTACAACATGGATTTGTTAGAAATCCATATGACCCCAATCTCTACCTCAAAAAGAAAGGGGGAGATTGTGATTGTTGTTGTCTATGTCGATGATCTAGTCATCACTGGTAGTTTAGTGAGGATGATCGATGCAATGAAGAAAGATCTTAATTGATCATTCGACATGACTGATCTCAGCTGATGCATTATTGTATTGGATTAGAAGTGTGGCGTAAAAGAGAATCATATTTTTTTTTCTCAAATGAAATATACCAATACTATGCTCGAGAATTTTAGGATGATGGATTGCACACCGATTGCTACACCCATGGAGAATAGATTGCAGTTATCTCATTCAAATCCATCTCCGAGGTAAGTGCCACTCTCTATCAAAGAACTAATCGGGAGTCTCATTTACTCCGACCTACACTAGACCGATATCAGCTTTGTAGTGAGCTATCTATCCCGGTTCATGCAAGAACCCAAAGTTTTTCATTGGAAAGCAACAAAGCGCATTTTGAGATATCTCAAAGGATCATGGATCTTGGTCTAGAATACAAGAAGAACGAAAAAATTCTTCTCGATCGATATTCGGATTAAGATCATGTAGGTAACATTGATGATAGAAAATCCACTGGATTTGTATTCTTTATGGGATCTCGGACCAATATCATGGGGAAGTAAGAAACAACACTTTGTTTCTCGCTTCTTCCACAGATGCCTTGAGTATCGTTTTGCAGAGAAGTTTGTCTGTGAAGTGATTTGGCTATGTTGCATACCTGGAAGGACTTGGAATACCACAAGACAAACCTACTACCATGTATATCGACAATGAAGGTGTTCTCAAACTTGTTCGCAATCCAGCTTTTCATGAGAGAACGGCGAAGCACATTGAGGTTCGTGTTCATTTCATACGCGAACATGTGTTGAAGCACAACATCCAGCTTCAATTTTGTCCAACTGCTGAACAACGAGCAGATATTTTCACAAAGTCACTTGCACGTGACAAGTTCGAGTTGTTCAGAGAGTTCCTCTCCTCATCTCTTCGAAAATGCACAATTAAGGGGGGGAATGTTAGGATAAAAATATTATTATCCTAATTAATTATGCATTCCATAATTAATAAGTTTATTAATTATTGTTTTTTGGTTATATTTAATTATAACCATCCTTTTGTTTTATATTTGAATATTTCAGGAGCTGTTATATTGTTTTAACAGTATATTTGTTTTTATTCAATTGTTGCTTCCCGAGATGTTATTGGAAGCTAATGTAATTGGGAATATAGTTGCACCTGTGCAACTTAGTCTCCTATTTGTATTTGGCTGTGCAATATCTATAAATATTGCAGCCCATTCTCTGTAAGTTTGGTTGATCGAGATTAATAAAAGTTAATTAGGCTTCTCGCTCTTTGAATCAACACTTTAGGGAGTTTCATTATTCCCTGGGAAGGACAGTGGTAGCCCTTCCCAAAACTACTTAGAACTTGGCATTCTTCACTAACTCCAAAATCACCTAGGGTGACTAATTTTTTTTTTTCTAAATCACCTAGGGGACTGATTTGAAATCCATGGAAGGTCATTAGGACCGACCGGGTAAGGCCGGTGTTGGGGATGGACTAATCTCTGGGGTGCCCTTGTAAGGTATGAATTTGAAAGTTTTCAACACTATGGTATTTTTGTCCCACCTTCGGATGTATTTTTCCCTTGCAAAAATACTTGGACAACAATTGACTCTATCTTAGAGATATGTTATGGATTGAGCATGGCAAGACATGACACGAGAAATCCCTAATCTCAAAGAGACAATATATTAACAAGTTCCTTATCCATTGGGCCCGCAGAGTCATTTGCAAGAGAGAGATAGCAAGGAAGAACACACACACACATAGAACAAGGAAGGAGACACAACACACACGGAAAGGGAAAGACACACACAACAGAAAGGAAAAACACACCTAAAATCACCTATGGTACAAGGCAAGGGACAACCCGCTTTCGTTCCAACACTTTTATTTTCGTGGGTTACCTCGAAGGGATAATGTAGAATGTCAATGTCTTGTGAAGCCATTGATTGGTTCAAGGAAGTAGCCTCATTTCCTCAAATGCTTATGAAAGACAATTTATTTCATGATTGTCATGTACTTCATAGGAATGAGCCTACATGAGATTTTTTTTTCTCAAGAATTCACCCAAATATTCCCTTGCCTTTACATTCTTTGAGATCATTTCCAGAGTGTTGACTACCTTCCATGTTTATCCATAACACCAATCTTTCTTTGAACATTTCACCATCATTCCAGGGTTGATCCTTGTTCAATTTTTTTTGAATCTTCTAATCTCTTTTCATTCACATATTCATTCTCTGTGTTGGCCAAATGTTCCAAAGTGATGTGATCAGTTTGATTTTGAACAAATTCCCAATGTTCTTGTTGTAGAAAAATCTCCTCAACGTGAGTTGGCTCAATATTTTCCCTACCACCTTCCACCATGATGAAGGTGTTGTTCTCAAAATTGAATATGTCCAAAGGAGTTCCGAGGAATTTTATTCTTTTACATTCACGAACTTCCTCTTGCATTGTGGAAGAAGAAGACATGCTTTCACTTTCATGCTCGTCATTGAGGAAGTCATCCAACCTATCTAACTATTCCATCTCCACATCGAACATAGGTGTATCGAAACAAGGAGCACTCATTGATTCACACTTGTCTTGTATCTCCATGGCTTGAGTCAAGAGTTCAAGGCTAAGTTGAGGATCTTTAATTTATTCTATAACTTTCAAAATATCTTGCATGGATGGATCTTCCAAATTCATCATAGATTCATCTTTGTTTTCAAAAGAGTTTCTATATTGTGACTTAGAGGAGTGGTAAAAATATGATCCATACCTTCCCATGATTCATTTGAAGAAAATATTTTTGCTTCTTCTATGCTTTGTATTCCCTAAGGCTCTCCTTCATATAGGCACAAACAATTTTGACTTATGAATCCTTCCGATAAGGAGAAGAGGTCCATGATTTGTGGAAATGGCACACCTTCAAGCTCAAAATCCATATCGTCCTTGTGATAATCATCCTACTCCTTGGTTTTAAGAATGAAATTGGTCTCCTCCATATGTTCATCCATGATTGAATCAAGAAGAGAATTTGATTCCTCAAATTTCTCTGCTTCTTCACATATCTCCATCCTGTCATTAATTGAAAAATCAAATTTTGAAGAGAGGTTACTCATGAACACACCGAACTCATAATTTTTATTTCTTCATCATCGGTGAAGTCTTTTAGAGTATCAAGTCATCCATTATACAAATAATATATTCCTCTATTGAATATGTCATTCCTCCGATGTTTGTCTTTCGTGCTTAGGAACAAATATTTCATCTCATCTTCCATAAGACAAATTTCCTCTTCTTCTTTCATGGTGAGGAAAGGAAAATTTTCATCTCTCGCCGATGTGAGAAAATAGTTTCCTATCCTGCCACCTTGAAACAAAATGTTCTCCCTTGGATCATCTAATTTTTGTATTGTGTATTTCATCTTATACACCAAAAACAACTTCTTCATCTCCCCTTTCATAGGTATGGTTGTAGAGGACTAGTCCATTTTGATTTCACCACCTAAATCCTTGCAAAAAAATTATTCTTAGAAAGATCATGCCGAATGAGGCTGGAATGTCAGACTACCAAGATGGTGAGAAATACTTTCTTTAATGGGAATTCGACCAAAACAACTTGAGCATCCTTTATCCTACCCACCAACGAAACTTATTTGGATTCCATAGAATAAAAAGATCCATTTGCACATGTCAAGGTAAGTCCTAAGGCATTTGTGACTTTCATGGGCATCACATTGTCAGAGGCTCCAAAATCTATGATATAGTTATTGAGTTGGTAGCCTTTGATGAGAAGTGACAGGTAAAAAGGTTCAACTTTGTTGGTTTTGGAGGCACTAAGGGCTAACATGTTTTGTGAAGGTGGCATGGATGGTGTGGAGAGTAGGCCTTTAGAATTTGAGCTTGACATTTTAGCACTACCACTATAAACTACATTGACCAACCTATCAAATGTGGCAGGTTTTTGAAAGTACTCCATTCTGTGATCGAACCTTGGCTTTACTTGCGTATTCTACATAATCAAATGGGATCATGGCGGATGAATTTGAGGTTCTCGGGGGTGATGGAATATTTACATGGTGAAGGTTTGGTTGATGTAGATTCTTGCTAACCAGTAGGTCCGGAAAATCCTTTGGTTGAGTCCATTGATGGTGGTAGCGTGACCCTTTGCTAATGATCTTATTTTGTGGAATTTCAATGGGAGGATCTTCTTTCTTCTTCTTCATTGCAGTTGTTGAAGATGAAGCTAATTTCTTTGATTGAGCCCACATGAACACCGCACATGAGAATCTTGGAGCTTCTTCATCATCATCATCTTCATCTCCTTCAACATACTCAATAAGGTAATTTTGAGTCTCACCATTAACTTCTTCAACCTCAAGGTAGTCTCCATCATCACCTTCTTCTTCTTCTTCATCTTCTAGTTCATCAACGTCACACATAACATTGACCAATGGTGCTTTGAGAGCAAGCCTATGGGGAGGTGGGGTGATTCTCACCGATTCAGAGGATTTGGCTCCCTTAGAGCATTCCACATGGAGATTTGAGACAATTGTTTCTTCATGGAAACCAAGTCATTTTCCATTTTCTGAAACATTGGGTCCGTGGTAACTAAACTCAAACTTTGACCTTTTTATTTTCCATTAGGACCTTTCACTTTTCCAGAAAAGATCAAATCATCTTCAGTCTCAATCATGAAGTCTTGTGCTTCCTTCAAATCCCCGAGGTTGGGATCTTCTAAGGAAGAAACCAAATTCTAGTGGTAGAGCACCTTTGAATAATAACCTTTTCAAGTTATTTTCAGGAGGCATGACATCTTTAGGAATCCTTCTTATTATCTAGTTATATTTGGCAATAAAGTCTCTCATCGATTCAAAAGCTTCTTTCTTCATTTGCACCAATTGGACCAAGAGATCCTGAAATTACTCGTGGTCTTGAACCTATGTTCAAATATGCTTCTTATATTTTCCTGGAGGTGATAGATCTTGGGGGAAGCATGGAGAACCATTCGGCAACTTTCTCTTGCAGTGATTCCATAAATAGTTGGACAAAAACATCCTCATGTTCTACACCTAGTACACCGCAGTGGTGATGAATAATGCTACATACTCCTTGGGAAGTTGAGAACCATCTCCTCTAAATTTTGGGAATTTTTTTCTTGATCCTTTTGGTAGCTCGTGGAGTGGTTGAGGAAGAGCAAGTGGGCAGTGTTTCCACCCCATGGTACATTTGGTACTGTATTCTTCACGACCACAATCCACCATTTTGTTCCGATTCTAGCTTCCAACCTTTCTAAGGCTATGGCTTGATTACTACTATGCGTCTACTTTGGATTGATCTCTTTCAATCTCCTCAATTTGAGATCTTATCTCTGCTTCAGCTCTTACTTCTCTTTCTCTATCTTCTTCTTTGGTCTCTACATTAGTGAAATCTTCAATATTCTCGTTGATGTATGGGAACTCAATGTCCAATGGATTTTTGACCAGATCTATCTTCTTTGAAGTTCTTGAGAGATGGGATGGCTTTTCCTCCTTGTCTTTGTTTTAAATGTACCTTCAATCTGCTAGCTTAGAAATATGTGCTCTTCTCTATGGAGCCTTAACTTGCCTTTGTCTTTCTAGTTCAACATGACACGTTCTTCTTCAAGGTCCAATACTCTTGTGGTGATGAAGTATTGAGTGAAGCTTTTTGATTGTGCCAGATGGCTTCCCTCAAGTCAGAAGTGATGTCTTCTTGAATATGAAACAATAGCTCGGGCCTTTCAATAGGAGGGTTACTTGGAATAGCCCCGATTTTTATACATAAGGTGAGGTGACTTTTCAAATTCTATTTTTTTGATTTTTGGAATTTTGGATTTTTAAAAATTTTCTTGACCTTTTGGTTGTATTTTGGGTGCGAGATGTTTCTAAATGTGCCCCACGGTGGGCCAAAAACTGTTGGCAAGAAAAAATTTTGGGGAAAAATATGTGGGTTTCTTTCCAATGCTCGGGAGTTGAAGTCCCTTTACTTAAATAGTGTAGCTTCCATGTTTACATGCACATGAAAAGTGATTTTTGAGGTGTTCTTTCGATCGAGGATCAACAGGGCACTCCACTAACCTTGCGGAAAAGCTAGCAATTTCTTGTTAGAGAGTACTTTTGTGAGAAAAGGGAAAGGGAGTGAGAAAAAGAGAGGAAGGTATTGCTTCCGGGGTAGAAAATCATAGTCCCACGCCCATTAATCAGAAAGTTCCAACACACATTAATTTTAAGAAGAAACAAACCTGTAAATGGAAACAAGACCAATTAGGACTTATGAGCATAAAGAATCAATAAATCCCTTAGTGAAAAAGGCTATAAATTACTTCTTGTATTGATGCTCAAGAAAAAAATGTACATAATAAGAATAGAGGAATGTAAGAGTGGGGAAAATGGAAGAATGTTCTATCTCTTTGTTCCTTCACAAGAATTTCTCTCTCACGAGATTACAAATTGACAACTAGCTAAGAAGTTAAGAATTTCATAAGGAAGCTAAAATGAGGAGATCATTACAATTTATAGAAGAGTAGTAAATCTTAATCTATCCCCCAATGAATCTTCATATGTCTCGACATGACTTAAGACTCTTTGCCTTCTTAGGAAAACATTAAGTCCATTTTTATAACATAAAGGTGACTTATTACATTAGAAACATTAAGACATATGAAAAAGTGAAACCCCAATGCGAAATTAGAACATGGAGAGGAGAGAGAGAGAGAGAGAGAGAGAGAGAGAGAGAGAGAGAGAGAGAGAGAGAGAGAGAGAATCTACTCCTATTGACTCTGGAAAGCTTTGCTAGATTGACCCTAATACCTTTGAACCCTTTATGGTGAATGATTTTCTTATGTTGCGGATGGGTTATGTGGGAAAGTTATTTGGTTTAGGTGAGAAACCGCCTCTAAATGACCCACAAACACTATAAACTAAGTGTTTAGAAACACTATTAAATGGAACCTTTGGTGATTGTGGGTGTTGCTCATGAAGATCCCCTCTGAAGAGACTAAAGCTTTGGAAAAAATATCCTACCTTGACTCCCTGCAACACTCGCACATACTGATTAAAGCATGAAATGAGTGTCGAAAGACATTGTTGAGATCCATGTAAGTGACCTCACTGTCACCTACTCCCATACTCCGATGATAGAGACTGCATTGGTTTCCCCTTGTGAATCTGAACTTCATTATTTCTTGACACTTACTATATTTGGAAAGGGCAACTATTTTTGGTAAGTGTTGAGATTTTTCCTCTTTGGTCCCCAAATGGTGATGTCAACTTGGATGTTCAACTCTTGGTACATTCCCTTGTGAAATATGCCCTCAGGAACAACTTTCCATTTTTAGTAAGTACCCATGGGGCAACTTACTATTTTTGGTAAGTGTACAAGTTAGATTTTCCTAACCTCAATTGGCTATGGTAGCTTGAATTCATTCTTCTCACTATGTTCCTCTCATCTTACGGACCAATTTTATATTTTTATCAAGTTCTCATGAGGCCACTTACTATGTTTAGTAATTTTCAATTTGGTGAGGTGACCTTTTTGATGATTTTCACCTGTGATACTCCCTCCTGCATTCACCGCCTCTTTTGTAGCTTTCCTTAGATAATGGCTTACCTAAAATAATGGTCTCCCATGTAGAAGGCATGCTAATTTTATTAAGTATGCTTTGGTGGTCGGATCATGGTGGGACGAATATTTTGATATGAGTTTTCCCAATATCAATCCACGAAATTTTAGGCTTACCCGATCACTAGTTTATGAGATTTTAAAACTTGAAAATTCTTTTCTTAGCAAAGACCGCAAGTACAACCATTAATGGAGCTTGAAAATTGTAGGTTTCCTTTTCCACCTTGGATCGTGATGAAAATTATATTTTTGATGTGGGTTTTTCCTTCTTATTTCACTGGTGAATTTTCTTTGTAAATCAATTGTCGGTTGATTGGGAAATTAGCCTTTTGTTTTCGTTGTGTGGAAAAGGGGATTTCTTCACTACAAAAAATCATCTTAGTGAACATGAGATAAATTATTGAGGTTTTTACAACTTCCACAAATGGTGAAGACAACAAAAACTATGTTTCGATCCGTGCCCTTTTTCAAGTAACACCTGATTTCTTCATCCATCGGCAACGAGGGTTATCAAATGAATTTTTTCATTTTTATCTTCCGTTCTTCATTTCTTGATCATATTTTCCTCTGATATCTCTATATTTTCAAAATATGAAGGACTTAGAGGAGCTGGTTGAGTGCAACAATGGTGGTTGGATGTTTAAGAGAATGTTTCGAGTTTCAATAGGGTATGGAGATATGGGGGGAAGAAGCAGGCACAAAAAATGACTAAGTGTTGTGCTTTCATCCAAAAACATGAAATCATGGGGCATGACTTCATTTTGTGTCCCTGATCTCCCTTTAGCTAAAGGGATGAAAGGGACATAATTTTTACATCTTGTCGGAGTTGCGACCCTTGGCGATCATCTGTGCATTGAGAGAGAGGGCTCCAACTAGCTCTTGGGGGCTGAATTTTGCATTGTAGAAGGTTGCATTGATGACTTGGGGGCCACAAGGGGCTAGGTGATTTTTTGTGTCCCATTTTTACCCTTAGCTAAAGGGATGAAATGGACATCAATTTACACATCACACCAGTTGTGACACTTGGTGATCATCCATGCACTATGAGGATATGCTTCGGCAAGCTTAAAGGCGGCTAAACATGGCGATGCGAGAGGGTCCTATGAATGATTAGAGGGATAAAAAGGGTTGGGTGAATTTTCATGTCCCTCCCTTTACTAAAGGGATGAAAGGGACATCAAAATTCACTAGGCTCTTGATTCGACATGTGTCCTTTTAAAAAAATGACGAAGTATGAGGACTTGAGAGCAAACTTGTGAAGGCCGTATTTGGGATTCCTGATACAATTTCATGGTGAAATTATATATGAATTTGAATAAAAATGGAATTTTTAATCTAATGGTGGGGATCTCAACTCTTGTTTCATCCATTTTATCCCTAAAAAATTGGAGTTTTGTTCTAGATCCATGATTAAGCATGAGAAAAATTGGATATAAACATATTGTGCCTAGGTGTTGTGAAAAATATGATTCCACCATATTATAGAGCTCTAAATTACCTCTCCAAAAATGTATTTTTAACCTCCTAACTCCTTATAGAACTCCTAGAATTATTTCTCAAAGCTTAGGTAAAGTTTTAACACCATGCATTGTTTAGGCTCGAGAACTCGTTTATGATGAACCTGCCCCAAAACTTCCAAATCTTCCTGAATATTCAAAAATATTTTCCTTGATGTTCTTAGACCTTGATTTCATCTCCATGTTGAATTTTTCTCCTCCATTCCACTTCAGGGGGTGCATTAGTCCTGGGAAGGCTAGTGGTAGCCCTTCCAAAATTGCTCGAACTTGGCATTCTTAACGAAATCCTAAAATACCTAGGGGATGAGTTGAAATCAAGCTGGAAGGTCATTGGAATGACTGGGTAAGTTCATGTTGGGGATGGATGGTGTCTTAGGGGTGCCATTGTAAGGTATGACTTTGAAATTTTTGACACTATGGTATTGTTGTCCCGCTTCGGATGTATTTTTCCCCTTGGAAAAATACTGGACAACACTTGTTCTAGATGTTGCGGGAGCCTCATGATATTTTATGAATTGAAAAAATAATTATCAGAAATCTAATAAGGTCTAACACATATTGCAAATGGTTTTAGGATATTCTATAGTCTAGATTTTGAAATATTGGCAGTAGTCAAGATGAATATCCACAATCCCAAAGTAGGGATTCAAATGATCATTCCAAGAGTTATATGGAGAGTTAAGCCCTAATTGAAATCTAAATGTGACCTATGAATTGCCATATTCACTAAAAATGTGTTGGTTTTCATTTTCATAATCATACTTTTGTGGCATTCCCTTTAACTAGCGCACATGTAGATACCTAAACTCAATATCTATACCTTAATTGTTTGCGTGCACATAATTTTTATTCATACCCTTCATCTAATTGAATGCCCATCCAATATTCATTAATTAATTAAGCCAAATTAATTAATTAATCATTTTAATATCTTACATGCCCAATTATCCCATCTATATTAATCCTTATTCTTATTAATTAATTAATACCCTTCATCTTGCCATTTAGGATGCTTTTATCCTAAATTCATCCATTTGCTTTTCTAATATTTTCTCCCATCTATTTTTATGCCCTAACTACCCTTATCTCATCACTTTCCCACCTAAGTGCTTTAAAACATCCTTCTATTCTTTAAGAAGCTCAAAATCCCTTAAAAATACAAAAGTGGCCCATTTTGGAAACTTTCCCTAAAATCGATGCGACTCCAACCTAGTCGTTGTCGACCTATAAAACTAGTTTCTTTTGTTCTATTCTAATCAGATGCATGAAACCTCAAGCCTTATTGAAAATTGAGCATCCTTCCTCATTCATGAACATTTATGTAATAATCATACATCTCACGGACATTTCTTCAAGATGCTTCATACGCTCATTATCATCTTTCGTGAGATTTTTCCATCATAGTTATCTAGTTTTTTCATATATCTATCATATTACCATATATTCTTTCTTCCTAACCTTTTGAAAGTATATAAAAACTTTTGCAACATCCAGAGAACATTGAAGCCTTCTCCTATAGCTCATTTCTTTGTAGGTTGCCATATTCATCCATTTATCCTGGCTTTATATTCCTCTAATCTGGTCATTGCCAATCAATCCTGTGGTCATTTGTCGACCAAGGTATTGTACATCCGATAGCCTATCCAAATCATTACTTTCTATCCCTATTCTCTACCTTCCTATCTAATAGATCATTTTACAAGTCATCCTTCAACACTTATCTAGCTTGCCATCTAACCTCCCTTGCTACCATTTTCTATCATCCTCTCGGTTTCTTCTCCTTGATTCCCCTCGTAGGTTGACTCCAACATCTCCAAACCTATGATACATCTTGTCTTGCACTCGAGACTCTTCAGGTTTTCATATTTAGCATACAATCTAGATTCACCCTCCTAGTTCACCATCGACTCCTGCTTGTGTACAATCTTGGTCGCCGTTGACCCAAACCAAGTAACAATTAATTTACTGATTATTACAATCTAGTCTACTTTTAAATCAATTTCGGTCATTTTTAGATTGATAACATTGATGTTTCGCATGGTATATTATATTACAATCATTATATATCTCTTTCTAAACAAACAGGGTTGACATCGTGAAAGGAAGCTAATCACTTCTCGAACTGCATTGTTGGGAAACCCCGCATATATATCTAATCCATCTTCATTCCAGTTTTGCGGGACTATCAGTTTGCAAATATAATTAGCCATTTTACATTTATCTCCATCACATCACACATACGAGGTAACATAAACCCTCTAACATTTCTGAGTTTTCTAGTTTCTTTATTTCTATACCATTTACTTGATTAGGAACAAAAATCTAGGTAAACTTTCCTAGCATGATCCGGTGGGACCTCGTTTTGGTGATCTCTTTCTCTTTTTCTATATTTTTTCTTTTTCTATCTTCTACTAACACTATAACACAAGGCTCCTCTTTATTGCTTTCTTGTGTTGGGTTTGTGGCAAGATCGATCATCGCTCAAGAAGTGCAAACAAATAGGAAAAGCGTTATCCAAGTATTCCTCACTTTTTCTTATTTTCTCCTTTTGGCATCGTAATTTCCCATTCTTGTTTGTGTCCTCATCAAATATCACACTTCATTTCGGGATTAAAATGAACCTTTATTTTCTACATCATGCTTGCTTATATAGATTAAATAGGTTTTTAACCTTTGCATATCACGTCTTATCACATACAACCTTGAAACTCATGAATAATATCACACATCAAAACACTCTATTTCTTGGTATCGATTGTGATTTGATCACTCAAAGGAAGCTTCCTCGAGACATTCCCTAGCCATAAAAATTATGAAACCGACATAGTTCACCTTCTTCTAGGTCCTTTGTTATCTAGCCCCTATTTATTTTTTTCACTCTTAATCAAAAAATAAAAGGAATTGTTTGTTTGACTTATCTTCTTAACAAATGGAATCAAACTTTCCCTCTACCAGTTTTACACAAAAATCTGCCATGACCTCATCCAAATTGTTGGTTGCTTTAGACCTTCTTCTTCTAGCCCCATCTATGACTACCTTTGTCATATACCCTCTACTTCCCGACCATGCCAACTGGTGGATTCCACTCCCTTCCCGTCATATCTTATCATCTCTTCTTCATCTAATACTACCATGTCTAGCTAGCCTATTGACCTTTTGTCTCTCCCACATACTATCTCCCCATCTAACCCCCACTAACTTATTATGATCCCAATTCTCCTTATCATATATCTCTTTAATCATTCCAATCTTCCCCTCTTGATATCTTTAAAAATCATTCCCAATCCACCACCAGAAAAATCATCATCGCCTCCCACATCATATCAATTCAAACCCTTTTCAATCAACACCATACATCAGACATCTTCCCCCACATCTATTTTACCATCTTCATCATCTACCCCTATCTTAGATATTGTGCCTACCACCCCTTCAAGGGATATCCTCACATCCACTATACCCACGATCCCATTACCTACCACCTTAACCTCCACTACTTCTCTTTCATCTACAACTAGTCCTACTCTTACCACATCCACACTAGCCTTGATTGCACATGTCTCTATATCCACACCTATCATTCCCAAGACCATTATCTACATCTCTCCCACACACACCTATCACTACAATTATTTCTTCCACATCCACAAATCCATCCAAGTATACCTTGACATCACTATCACATATTTCTTTACCCATGCCCACATCATCCATTCCTCCAACATCTACCATTCCTGCATCTACATCCACAATGCCTCTTGGGACATCTAAGATAAACACAAAAGGCATTCATACTTATCCCACACAACCCCTCATTTCTACACCAATTCATCCACCATATATATCATCCCCTCTCACATAGACATTATTAACCACATAATCCAAACACCCCTTTCTATTTCCATATCCACATCTACTCCTGTCATTGATTCCACACCTGAATCTACTCAATCCACTACATCAGACCTTGTTCCCCATCCACATCTCTTCTACCTTTTCCCATCATACCATCCTTAGATTCCATACCGGTTACTCTTTCTGTGCTTCTTCCCACACCTATCGCATTGACTATTGTGACCACATCCCCATTATCTCCTTCTTCTTCTACACCACCTACATCATTTGAGAAATATTGGAGAGAAATTCAACTTGCAACTACCATAGGTGATCCTCCGTCTCATCCACATGACCAAACATTCCCACATCAAACCAATCCCCATCCTCCTTGGAACAAATCATGCAAAAATTACTTCCTCCATTAACCACAACACCACCTTCTGATCTACCTATCGAAATCATTGTCATCCCTACCAAGGGTACTCCTCAACAATCCAAATCCAAAAACCTTAGTGTCCTTTTGCAGTGATCCTTGAGCATCCTCATAAGAAGATTGACATTCCTCTAATTAAGACCAAATATACATCCTCCATCTTGGGGCCACATCCATCCATCTTAGGACCCCCTCCTCCATCACGACCAATCAACCAATCCAAATCCAAATAGTCTGATTCTCTCCTAGGACCAACACCCTCATCAAAAACACCTCCACCTATCCATCCATCCAAGCCTAAATCATCCACCATGGTATCTTCTTCTAGACCACCTAGACCTTGACATAATCCACCTTCACCTTCACCATCCACACCATCTTACAAAACCTTCCCTAGTGCCTACATCGAATCATATGTGGAGGTCCTCCAACATCTACTTTAGACTTCTAGCATCACACTCTTGCTTATCGGGGCCTTTGATTGAAGCCATCCAAAGCCTTAATGGTTTAATTCCCATTATATACATTCTTATCATCATACTCCAGTCATGACATTGAGCATTGTAAGGCCCTCCAGACTATTGTCCACAATCTTATTGAGTAAGAGGACCTCCTTGATGAGTCTCCTTCTCCATCCACCACCTCATCCATAACCCATCTCGAATCTTCCTCCATCCATTTGGCCTCTTCATCTACCCACATCATCTTTAGCTATCCCTCCTTCACACATTATTCCTCCTAATGAGGGTCCTCCCTTGTTCATCGATATTGTTCATCTTGATACACCATCCTCTTGCCATCCATATCCTTTGACATCTACTATCCTATCCACATCCCTTTTATTGGGGGAATATCTTCCCCTTGTTGTTGATCTTTTAGCATCCTATTCTCATCTCCATTGATTCATCCTCCTATGCTAGGGAAATTCTTTCTAGGACTTGTACTCCCAGATTAGTTCCTTACCACATTCAACATCATCCTATATCATCTAGCTTAGTTTATTCAACCGTACCTTTTATTTCCTCCTCCTAGGACCAATTTCATGGCGTACCATTAAAACACATATTTATTGATTCATAGTCAATTCATCCTATTTGACCATCCATTTATCTTAGATGCGTATCTTTTGCTCCCTTAATGAGAAACACTTACTCTTATTTTCACTTGTTTATCTCATCCCATCCTCTAACGTGACACTAACGTCGGTGGCCTTGTAGCTTTATCGAATATCATTTGTCTAGAAAGGATCCAATGTGGATTTTTACCCTGATAGGATCAAACCATACATTATTACCCATAAGTATGGGTCGGAAGCCTATTGTTTGTCTCTCCTTAATAAACCAAAAGTAGAACCGCTTAACACATTACACTTGCAACCATTTTATTTTTAGCACATTTACCAATCTACCCTTAGTCATATCCTTGGATCATTCCTCCATCTTAGCCTCTTTCCATCCCCAATTTTGATAATTTGGAACCATGTGGTCTTCTGTCATTTCCTAGATGTGACCTTTAATATGGGAACCAAGACTCGCCCATAACATATTTATTATGGATAGGTTCTCCCCTTTGGTGAGAAATCTACAATTATTAAATCCATCACCCTATTATTCACCTATTGGAACCATGCAAAGGGTCCGGGGTGTCTCTTGTACATCATTATCCCCTCCTAAGTGGTCTACTTAGTTAGTCCCAACTCTCCCCATGTAAAATAAAAAATCATGGATGCTCTTGTCAAAAATAAAAGTTATCAAAAATAGAATGATCCCTCAAAGGACAAATTTTCATATAAAAAAGAAAAATCAAAATCAAAATCAAAATAAATAGACCGATCCCTTGAAGGATGACTATCATATGTTATTCTTGCCATCTATATTGTATAAAGTAGACCATACCCTTGAAGGATGGCTACTCCTCATGGCATTTGAAGGCTTCCCGCATTGATTAACCTTCCATTTTATCAACATCCTAAGAAATCTTCCCACATTGATCATCTTTCTTATAGTAGACTTCCCGTATTGATATTTTTTTCTCTCTCTCCCCTTCCCGGAGTGGGGCATAGTTTTAAGGAACACCACTTTTGAGAGAACCCTCTTTTCGCTATACAAGTTATATCTCAAACCCTTTTGTCATGTTAACGTTAGGTTTATGAGATCATATCATCCTTTTTTTCCTCATGATCTTTGAGATGAATAACTATCATTGGTTATTTTCCATATTCTACTTTGGTCACATGTGCCTTGCGTTACCTAGATCTTCTCATTGTTTACCTACAATGAAATTGGAGGCATATTTTCCTCACACATTCCTCTTTATAACATAGTGTTATTTGTACCTATAGCTCACCAATTTTATGAGGCATTTTCATCATAATCATATCACATCTATATTTCAACATATCTTTCTTCATCTTAATTACCTATATGTTGTCTATCTATCTTACCGTTGATCAAGTTTTATTTGTCCTTATTGATTAGTAAGATATATTATAAAGAAACCAAACAACATCGAATATGCAAGGGCTTAGTACCTTGGGAGAAGATGGTGATGAATGATATGGGCAAAAAGTAGATGATGAGATCCTCACTACAATCTTGGTAAACCTGCAACTCAAAGACACTAAAGAAAATTGATTAGATATTTTATGCGGGGTTTCTAACGAAACAAAACCGAGAAGCATTAACTTCCTCGGTGGATGTCAACCCCCATTTAAGAAATTAATCTGATAATGGAAATATAACATGTATAATATGATATAAATAAAATAAAAATATAGATAAGAAGTAGACTATGGCTTCGAACTTGAACTCAAAAGGAAGGTCCTATTCACCTTGAATATAGCCAAAGCAAGTGTAGATTGGATAAGAAGATTGTCAAAATATGCAAACCAATAATATTTTACTACACGATGGATCGCATGAGTGAACTCATAGATGTTATCAAGTTCCTCTAACAAAGAATGATGTAGTGCACACACACTCGAGATCATGCAATAGATTGTATTGTTCCCAAACAGATGGGTGTTGAAATATTAAAAAGAATGAATGTTGGTGATTTTGTGAGAGGGGCTGCTAATCGCCATCTACCAAGTAACCCATACTTGAATAATATTTTTGTGATGTTGGTGGGATTACTAGGGGATAACCAGGAACTTGGATGATGTTATGGTAGACATTTTAAATGAATTACAAAGGCATGAAGATGATATATGGTGACACAAATGGCATTACAATGCCATTAAGATATGAAAAATGAAGAATTATAATATAAAATTTTCACTATGACTTCCCACTTGTTTTCAAAGTAGGGGAAAGGCTCGCATTTATAGCCTGAAGATGAGGTTAACTTAGGGGTTATCAGGTAACCCTAGTTTGCAAAAGTAACCCTGATTAAGTGAGTGGGGAGACATGATTTGAATGAGTATGTGCAATAGTGGATTCATGTGGATTATTTTGTATTATTTAATTCATGAGTGGGGTGTAGGATTTGAATGATTTTGAAGAGTGGGGTATAGGATTTGAATGGGTAGGTGCAATAGTGAATCCATGTGGATTATTGTGAATTATTGAATTCATGAGTGGGATGCCTGATTTGAATGATTTTTGGAGTATATAATTATTCAATTCATGAGTGGGGTGCATGATTTGAATAATTTTGGAGTATTTGATTATTAGGTGAGGTGATGTGAATTAGTTTAAAATATTAATTATGAAATGGAATTACATGGATCCCATTAACATATAATAATGATTAATGATTAAAGGGAATTAATTAACTAATTAAGGATGATTACAGGAATGTGTATTTTTGATGGAAATGGGATTTATTCAAATTTAGGGGGAAGGGATACGAATGGGTAAAAATGATGAGGGAGAGTGAACACGGGGTGAAGGAGAGGAATGACACTAAAAACTAATGTCTACATTTGCCATATGAAGGAATCATAAGAGATAATAAAGAGAGATGATAGCGGAAGAAAGAAATGAAGGAAAAAAAAAAGAATAAGACAAGAAAATGATAAGGATGAAGCTACGAAAAAAAGGGAGAAGGAGATAAAAATGAAGGGATTGAAAAAGAAGGATGAAGGAATGAAGGGAGAGAAATGATGGAAACATGGATGAGAGGATAAAAATGAAGAGCTTAAAGAAGAGGAAAGAGACGATATAACAAAGAAAAATAAAGAAAATAAAGGAGGAGAAGGATGTAATGGGTTTGGTAAAAATAAAATAGAGAAAGATGAAAGGAGAAGAAAGGAATGAGGAAGGATAAATGAGAAGGAGAAGACATGATGCAAAGAGATGAGGGGGAAGGATGACAGGAAAAATGAAGAAAGTGAGAAGGGAAATGGGGGATGGTAGAGGCTATGCCAGTTAAGGAATGTTAAGGGAAGACCAACAATAATTGGAAGATGATGATGATGTCGGGTGAAGAGGAAACCAATCATATGGGGATGGAGAAATAGAAATAGGGAATGAAAGAGGGAATGGATAAGATGATAGAAAAATGGAAATAAGAAGATGGAAAAAGAGGAAGAGATAAGGATGATGGGAGGAAAAGTGAAGGGATGAATGACACACAAACAAGGAAAAGTAAAAGGGAAAGAGAAGAGAAAATATGACAGAGTAGAGGGTGAAAATGGGAGAGAGATGTGTAAAATGAAAGTAGTGGAAACCAAAAAATGATGTAGGAGATGATGGAGAGAAATGAATTAAAAAAGGGAGGAGGAATATATACAAGGAGAATATCAAAGGAACCTAGTCCTTGTGAGGAATACCCAAGAAATGAGTATGAAACAAATGCATGGAAATGCATGTGGAGGGTGAGATGATAAAAATATGGGACAACGCTAGTGAGCTAGGTTATCAATGGGGAAGTAAGAAGGAAGCACGAGGGAAAAAGGGGATGAAGATGATACAAAGGAAGTGAAAGAAAACAAGGGGTAGAAAGAAGGAGAGGAAAAAAATAAAATGATGCAGAAGGAAGGAAAACTAAGAATGGACATATGTAATGAAGAGTGAGCTATATCGGGAATGTAAAAAGAAGAAATATGGAAGGAATGACATAGATTGGAAAATATGTGGAAATGCATGGAATGATGATAAGTTGATGAGAAAATAGAGAGAGGGTTTATGATGAATACAGTAGATATATTGAAGAGGGTGAAGGGAAGATGGAGATGTGGGTAAGAAGTGACAATAATGTGTGGGAGTGGAGAAAAGGGAGATGAGGGAAGAGGAAATGGGGGATAGAAGATCCAATGTTAGTGAAGGGATGTTAGGAGAAGTCCTCCGATAATGATCGGTAGGGAAAGATGGGAGAAAAAGTGAGGAAATGGAAAAAGTAAATGAGGAATGGAAGAGGAAATGATAACTAAGGGACATGGGGAGAATTCCCCGATAATGATCAAAGAGGATGAGAGGAAGAAAGGAATGAAGAAAAAAAGGAGAATTTCAAAGAGAGGGAATAAGGCCATGCAGAAATGGGGATGAGTGAATTTTAGGAGAAGTCCACGATAATTATTAGCACATAAATGGAAGATGATGATGAAAGAATGTTAAGGGATGAGTAAACAATAATGATGGGTAAGCATGGAGGTATATATGTGGGAGAACTTGAGAAGATGGAGTGGAAAGAGTAAAGAAAGGAGGGATAATGATTTATGCCAAGATGAAGGTGAGGAGAGGATGCAGTGGATGAGGATGAATGAGATAAAAATGAAGAAACAAGACATGAAAAAAATGGTAGGAAATGGTATGAAGGATGATGGATCAAGAAGGGGAAAATGGGGGAAAAGAGACAAACGTAAGATTGTAGACACACTTCGTGATATGATAGGTTGAAAAAGGATAATGGTAGGACAAAAATGTGGTTAGCTAAGGGAGGCTAGGAGGAAGGAAAAATCAACAGAGGGAATGAATAATGAGGTGAGGGAGAAGTCTAGAATGATAAGTCTACCTTAATGGAAAGCCTTAAGTTAGAAACTACATGACATAGGTGATTAAGTCATATTGCCAAACAAGGGATGATTGAGATGATGACCGAGGAAGTCGGAGATGGTGTGTTCTAGGAAGAAATAAGAGGTAAGAGGATGTGATTATGGGGAATAAATAGGAAATATGGGTAGTGGTAATGTGGAGTTATGGGGGAGTGCAAGATGATAGATCATCCTTAAGAGGTAATCTTAAGTAAGATCACCATGCCGCATGAGTGGTTAAGTAAGATCGCCAAACCAAAATGATGATATGAAAGGAGAAAGAAAACATTGTATTGGGTACAAAGGGTTGGAATGGTTGATTGGAGTAGATGATGATGAGGAGGATGAGGGAGATAGGATGGAGGAAATATGATGGAATGGGGAAGGAACAGATGGAAAATCAACCTTAAGAGGGACTCTTAAGTAAGATTGCCATGTTGCATGAATGGTTAAGTAGGATCACCAAGTCGGAGAAGAAGAATGATGGGAAGAAGTAAGGGATTGATGAGGTTGGTGGGAAGAAGGTATGACAAGATGGACCAAAGGGGAACCCTTAAGGAAATTTCCATATACGAGCACAAGTAAGTAATATTACAGAGTAGAAGATAGATACTAGGAAGGATGAGAAAAGAGTGAGTAGTGTATGCTAGAGTGGAACAAGAGGTGAGAAGAGGTGATAAAAGGAAATAAGGAAACAAAGGAGTGTAACATAAATGGATGGAGGAATGTATGTAGTGTAGGATGGAGAGTGTGAGGGGAATCCTTAATTGGGATGCCCATGTTGTGAGAGTGATGATGCAAGAGCGTCAAGTGAAAGAGATGGAGCGGAAAGACATTTGTGGTGATGATTGTCATTTGATGGAATAGGAAATGGTGAAGGAGTTTCTATAGTGGGAAGATCTTAGGAAGAGGGTATGTCTCAACTAAGATGCCTACATGGAAGGGGTGATTAAGTAAGATCATCAAGATGAAAGTGGAAGAGTGAAATGGAAGAATATTTCCATTTGAAAGGGGACAAGAATGGTGAGAAGGGTAATGTGGGGATAAGTGGCAGATGAGAAGTGAGGATGAGTGGATGAAACACATGGTGACTAGGGTGGGGATGAGGAGTTGCTGGATAATGAATGCTATTTGAGAAATATCCTCAAGTAGGATTCACAAACTGCAATAGAGATCAAGTAGAATTCCCAAACTGAAAAGTGTATGAGCAAGAGCATTCATAGATAATAATAAAATTCATGGGATTATGGATGATTGTAAGATATGTCATATTTAAAGAGAAACATATAGATATAGAATTCATGGTTTGAAATTTGATATGGAAGAATTCAATTTTATAAATGGTGACCTTGATGAGATAAATGACACATGATCATAACAAGGGGAACACAGGAAACCATGCTTCAAACCGGATGAGAGGTAAACAAGAAAGGGTACCACTCAAGGCATTGCACTTACAGCCAATAGTAGGTGTTAGTACATAACCAATGACATGTAGTTATACCAAAAGACCATGAGGGAAAAATGGATGGAATAGTCTCATAAACCTAATGTTGACACGATAAGGGGGTTTGAGATGTAACTTGTATGTGGGAAGAGGATTCTCTATAGGCATTTTTCCTAGGACTATGCCCCAACTCTGGGAAGGGGGAAGATGCAAACTGATCAATGTGGGAAGTTTGTAATGTATATGAGAAAGTTGATCAATGCGGGAAGATTTATGAGGATGATATGATATATAGAAGCTAATTAATGCGGGAAGCCTTCACTGCCATGATACAATAGAGTAGCCATCCTTGAGGGTATGGTCTACTTTTGCTTTTGCATTTGGATTTTTTTTTTGACTTTTTATTTTTAGATGGCAGGATAAGATATGCATGATAGTTGTCCTTTGTGGGATCAGGCTATTTTTATTATATGCTTTTTATGAACATCTATCTTTCAAGGACTAGTCATTGTTGTAAGATAGCATGAGATAGGAGCATCCATAATTGTGACTTTTCTTTTTGTGTTGATTTTTATTTGATGGGGAAGAGATGGGTATAGCTAGGTAGACCACTTAGGAGGGGATGATGATCGTATAAGTGACACCCCTAGACCCTTTATGTGGTTCCTAATAGGTAAACAAGAAGGTGATGGGTGTAATGATCACGAAGTTATCATGAAAAATGGAGAACCTACCAGTAAGGAAAATTCTATGGGAAGAGATATGGTGCCCATATTTAAGGTCATGTCAAGGAAGTGATGGTAGACCACATAGTTCCATATAATTACAAAGAGAGATGGAAGGGGCTGATGATGGAGGAATGATATAAAGATATGACTATCTACTCATGGGTATATATGTTAACAATAGAATAGTGTAAGTGTAATGCATTAAGAGGTTCAATCTCTGGTTTACCATCAAGGGAAGCCAAATGATAGGCCCCAGACCCATACTTATGCGTGATAATATATGGTCCAATCCAGTTGGGAGAAAACTTTTCTCCATTGTCTCCTTTCTAGGGTAGTGATGTTATGATTTTATTTTAAGACAAGGTCACCTATTTTAAAGTCACACTCTTTGATATGCTTTTTATAAGCACACTGGATGTGCTCTTGATAAACATGATGGTGCTCAAGAGTGAGAAGGAGACACTCATCTAACAAATCAAGTTGTGTTAGATGTTCTTGGCATAATATTCATTAGAAATGAAGTCATAAAGAGACACATGTAAGGATGGAATTTGAACTTCAAGAGGGATAACAACTTCATAAATGTATACAAGAGAAAAGGGAGTGGCCCCTATGGAGGTGTGAATTCTAGTGCGATAGGCCCATAGGGAAAAAGGAAGATGGAGATGCCAATTCGACCTACTTGATCAATAGTCTTGGAAATAATATTTTGGAGAGTTTTATTGGTAGCTTCAGCTTGGCCGTTAGCTTGAGGATAATATGGAAAAGAAAAGATAAGTTAGATGTTGAATACATTGCAAAATTTTTAAGATCCTTATTTTTAAAGGACTTTCCGTTGTCCATAACAAGTTTATGTGGAACACCGAAGCATCAAATGATGTGCTGATAGATGAAATTAATGATCGGACCAGATTTAGTCAAGGTGAGTGGGATTACTTCCACCCATTTTAGAAATATTCCATAATAGTGATGATAGAATGGTGTTCTTGAAAATGAGGATTAATTAGATTAATGAGATCAAGGCCCCATCATTATGAAAAGGGCCATAGATCCTAAAGCAGATATAAAGCTTGGCTAGGAACATGGATGAGATTAGAGTGTTGTTGACATTTTATGCACTTCTTGACATACTCACAACAATCATGATTAAGGGAAGGCCAATAATAACCAAGATGAAGAACACACTTAACAATGGATAATCCAATAAAGTTTCCACCACAAGATGTCATCGTGGACTTCTTGGATAACTTGAGAGGCTTCATGAGATTTAAGGCATCAAAGAAGGACACCATCAAATCCACGTTTATAAATAATTCCGCCAAGGATCACATAATAGGTAGCATCGTTGAATGAAAGACCTCTTAGCATTTTTAGAGAGGTTAGGAGGAGTGATAGATTTGGATAAATAATTGAAGATCTGAGAATACTAGAGGTCTAATGAATCAGATTCAACAAGATGGATTTGGGATATGTTATGAAATGGTTTGTCATGATGGTGTATAATGACAGAAAGCTTGGGATCTTGTATTATCCAAGGGATGAGGGATGCGAGGGATGCCACCATATCGGGGAAATGATTGGTGATCGAGGGACAAGTTGAATGGTGTAAGAATCAAAGGTTTTAAGAAAAATATGAGAAATTTCACGATATGTTATTCAGAGAGTATCACTTTTAAACTGATACTCACTTGTGACTTGTTTTATTAAAAGTTTGGAATCGCCATAGATATCAAGAATCGAATGCCTAGAGAGAGAAAACAGTTTCAAGTCCTAGTATAAGGGCTTCATATTCTGCCATATTGTTTGTACATTCAAAGTCAAGTTTGAATGCGAGGGGAATAGGAGCATCCTTAGAGGGATGAGATCGATGCCCAAACCTCCCCTTGTTGACATTTAGAAGCATCAAAGAAGAGAGTCATTTTAAGTGGACCATGATTAGACTGATTGATGGATTCATTTAGAAAGTACTCATGAGGAGGCTACATATTGGGAAGAGGGGATTATGTTAATTGGTTGGTAATAGCTTGGCCCTTAATATATTTTTGAGGAATGAATTCAAGGTCAAACTTGGTCATGAGCATAAGCCACCGAGTGATGCAATTATTATGATATGGTTTAGAATGCATTGTTTTGAGGGGTTGGAAGCTAGTAACAACATAGGTCTTGTGATTAAGAAGATAATGTCAAAGTTTTGAAGTAGTAAAAAAATGGAGCAAGACAACTTTTCAAGCTTAGTGTCCCGAGTTTCCCAATCATTAAGAGCATGACTGATATAGTAGAGATAGTTTGCTCATGATCTTGGTCATTACAATGCACTAACATGGCTCCTAGAGCATGATTGGTTAGAGATGTATAAATAAAAGGGCTCCCCCTTGTGTGGAGGTGTGAGCACTAGCGAAGATAAAAGATATTGTTTAAGATCATCAAAATCCTTTTGACAGTTGTGATCCCAATCAAAGTTTATGTCCTTTTGAAGAAGGTAATGAAAGGGATGACAACGTCAAAAATTTGTGAGATGAAATGAAAGACAGATTTGAGGTAGCCTTGAAGATTTCAAAGTTGTTTGAGATAAGGAGGAGGAATTTAGAGGATTTCTTTAATTTTTGTAGGGTCAACCTCAATGCCCCTGATAGAAATAATGAAGCCAAGGAGTTTTCTAGTAAGAACTCTAAAAACACACTTTTCCAAGTTAATGTGAAGAAAGAAACAAATGAGAGGATTGAAAAGGATCTCAAGGATAGAGAGGTGATCACATCGATGTTTGGACTTTCCCAAGAGGTCATCAACATGAAAAATGTATGTATGGCTCATTGATAAGTGGCCCCAACATTTTTCAAACTAAAGGGCATGACATGATAGAAAAAGGTCCCCCATGGGGTGATGAAGGAGGTATTATGTTGATATTTCTAGTGCGATGAGAATCTAATTATAGCTGGAAAAACCATCCATCAGAGAAAGCATCTCATTTCCTACGGTAAGATCCACAAGTTGATCGATTATTAGAAGAGGAAAGTCATCTTTAGGGAAAAGAGATTAAGATCTTGAAAGTCAAGTACATTAATGAAGCTTTTCGATGCTTTAACGATGGGTACGATGTTAGAAAACCATTAGAAATAGTCAATGGGGATGATGAAATTGGCTAGAAAGAAGACGTTGTAACTCCTCTTTGACAAGGAGAGCAACTCAAGGATGCATGCGAAAAGCTTCTACCTAACCGGTTTAACGTTGGGGATGGTGACAATGTTATGGACAACAATAGAAGGGTCAAGACCTGAAGACATGTCGAGCATGACCATGCAAAGGCCTAGTTGTGTGTTTGGATAAGAATGAGGTGAAGGATTGAGTTCTGTTACTCTAGATATTGGCCCCACCTTAAGGATTGAGCTCTTGAGGAGTCCTAATATTAATGTTGATAGTTGAATCATTTAGGAGAGTGGAAGTTTTAGGGGAAGTGACTTCTAGATATGAGAATCCTCGACCCCCATGTAAGAAAGAATATAATTATCATCACCACACTGAAGAATGTCAATAGTAGGGGAATATTCCTCTACCATCTCTAGATGTTTGAGAGGAAGGGACGGGTTTCGTTTCCAAATTTATAACTAATCGGTCCGAGGGAAATGGTGGAAATTAAAATTTTTTTTAGAGGGAATATATATGGTATCATCTAGATTGGTAAGATAGTTAGATGAAGAGGAGGCATCATATATATTGGTAAGATAGTTGGATGGAGAGGAGGTATCATCTAGATTGGTAAGATAGTCAGATGGAGAGGAGGTAGGTGAATCAAGGTTGATGGGAGAGGATACAACTATGCTTGAAGAAGGGATCTTTATATTCCAAGCCAAATTTTTCACATGATTTGATGGTTTGTTTGAAGACATTGCCATGAGGACCTTGTTCATAAGGCCCCATACCAAAGCCCTTCCATGCACAACCATAGAGGTATGTATGGAAAAAGGATGGTTTGTCGAGAAACTTGAAACCGCCGGTATATGGTTTTTTGTTAGGGTAATTTTCAGCATGAGAAGAAGGTCAATCGAGGCCATCGAGACTACGTTGGTTTTGAGACATTACCATGAGTACCTTATTCATTGATCATTTTTGTAAGATATTCAAAACATGTTGGGGACCTTGTTCATAATGCCCCATACCAAACCCTTTCCATGTACAATGGTAAAGGTATGTATGGGTGAAGGATGGTTTTAATAAGAAACCTAAAACCACCAAATATATGGTTTGGTGTAAGGGTAATTTTCAACATGAGAATAAGTTCAATCGAGGCCTCCATAGACTAGGTTGGTTTTGAGAGAAGAGGAGCCAAATGTGATGATTTCCCCAACATTTTACCGATATATATGGGGCTTTATCGGATGGTCAAGATGGTTGGGAGAAGGAAGAGAATTAAGAGTGAGGAGTTTATATTCTCCTAAGGTAAGGTGCTACATCACAACATCGAAAGATCCATCATGGGGTAATGTAGATGCAGCATAGAAGAACTAGTGGATGCACCAGAAGAAGAGTTGGATTTGGGGACAAGCACATCCTTAGGTCTATAGATCATGTGACATGTCTTGAAAGGAGGGGCATCGGTAGGGAGAGCATAAATGGTCCCTTCATGTTCATATTTAATACAACAATGGTGGAGGGTAGATGGGACACAATGCATGACATGAATCCAAGGACATCCAAGTAGAAGATTATACTGAAATTCTCCTTCTATAATATAGAAGAGCTCATGGAGGAGTTTATGGATGACATGAATGGGAAGGAAAACTATACCCAATGGAGGGGTTACAACATCGTTAAAAGCATGAAGGATGGTAGGAGATTCAACGATAATGGTGTTAGGTAGTTTGAGTTGGTTGAAGGTGTGAGAAGAAATTATATTGATACTAGCACCATTATCAATCATAGTTTGTCAGATGCACATGTTGTTGATGTGGACCATGATGAAGAGAGGAAGATTGTGTTCATCTGAGGCATGTCGGGATTGATGAAATCTCTAAGGACATGGTGGTGGATGCTACGAGAGCATCAACTAGAGCCGCGAGGGGTTGAGGCTCATCGTGTGATATTGGGATCCGTTTTAGAACCTCAATAAGAACATTTTTGTGGTTAGGAGAACTTGGATGAGTTCATAAAGGGAAATTTTAATGGGCATTTGGTGAAGTTTTTTGATAATGGTTTGTTTGATGGAAGTGGGATTAGGAGGAGGCCAAAACAGATACCTTATCCTTAGAGGAAGATGGAGGGGTTGATAGGGGATGAGTGGTGGGAGCAGTGATGACAACTTTAGGTTGTGATGGGGGTGTGGATGAGGTAAATTCCTAGGAGGAGGGATAATAACAAAGGTCTTTGGCTTAGGTTGTGTGGTGGAGTTAGGGTTATGTGGTCTAGAATGGGTGGTTATCGAACAACATTGATCAAAAGAGGGGGACCATCCCGAGAACATCCTATTTTGGTGGAGGTTGGTGATGTCCTCGGATGTATCTTTTTGGTAGTGGCTTGGTGATGTTCTTGGATTTATTTCCTTTTGGTGGTGGCATGTCAACAAGAGTATTTGTTGAAAGGGGTGGCTTAGATGTTCTGACAAATGTATGTTGGGGTGAGGGAGCTAATTGGGTTGGTGGAAGAGTTGGTTCTCCCTCATCAAGAAGACATTCTCATTGATAAAGTGGTGTACAATGGTTTGAAGGTATTTACAAAGTGTTAAGTGTCATTCCCTCTAGTGCATGGATGAAATGCACAAATAAGATTAGAGTCAAACCATGAAGGCTTCAAGGTGCACTTGGGTAAAAGTTTTAATTGGTGGCAAGGTGATTCTTTGAGGCTGGAGAGTAATTGGATAAAACATTGTAGTATAATATCCTGATGGAATAGGTGATGATGTGGTTAAAGGTAAAGGATTTTGTGATGAAGTTTTGATGATGCCTCGATGTGTGGTGTTGTAATGGTAGACTTAGATATTGCCTTAGATTTGGAAGGAATCGAATGTGTTTGATTTTTGGATGTGGATGGACTTTTTGGGATGTGGTTTGGAAAGAGAACATCATTGTGTTATTTTTAGTAGTAGCACGAGTTTTCAATGAAGGGGATGATCCAAAATAAAGAGGAAGATGATGAAGGGTGTGGTCCTAAAATAGAGGAAGATGATGTGGATTTGGGAGGATTGATATTAGGATAAGGAAGCTCTACCTTTTTGTGAAGATGTGAAGGAGGATGTTGGGAAAATGGGGTCTAGATCTTGTTTGTGAATAGGGACCCTTGGAAGGAATGAAAATAGTCTCTACTGGAGGTTTCAAAGGTGGTATCGTAGTAGACATGGGTAAAGATTAGTTTGATGTGTGTAGGCTTTCGATTGTTTAGAGGAGGTGGGATGATTACTTGAAGTCATCAAGTTGGAGTGCTTTCCAAAATTCTTCAAGTGATGAAAGTGTTGTAGAAGAAGAAGGTGATGTAGATGTGTTCACGATAGTTGATGTAGTGAGTGTGGGTAAGAGTGCAGAAAGAGGGACTAGAAGTGATGCTAAGGATGGGACAATGGGTAAAGGTGGAACGGTTGCAGATAAGGTAATTAAACCCGACGAAGTGGATGTGATAAGTGATAAGTAGGATTAATATTTATAAATGGGGAAGGTGTGATAGGTATGGAAATGGGTGTGGGTGTGGGAAGAGATGTTGAGATGGATGTAGATATGATTGGTGTGGGTATGGGAATAAGTGTTGATGAACTTGTGGATGTAGGAAGAATGTCTAGAGAGGTGGATATGATGGTTGATGAAGAGGGTGAATTCTGTGGATGAGATAAGATCTTGATCAATAGTGTGCAGAGTGTTTATGGTATGAGTGTTGGGTGCTTGGGATGTAGAAGAAGTGGTGGCTTGACTTTTGGTGTTGGTGCGTGATTTGGGAATGGTTGTTTAAAGATGTCAAGTGGGTGATTGGTGAGGCATTAGGATTATCTACTCAAATATCTCCTTAATCAATGATTCTTTGGACCAAATACTTGAAATTTTCAACATCTCTCTATGTCGTGTCCGGACTTAGCGGTACTTACAGTAATGGTCCTCACGATACCATGCGATTTTTGGTCTTAACTCAAATCAAGATAGGATCGCGGAAGTTTGATCAAGTTCACTACCATTAATTTGTCAAATATCATGTTGTATGACTCCCGAGAGGAGTGTAGTTGGGCGTTGGTCGCATGTGAATCGTTGTTGAGCCAATGTAGTAGATGTATATGTGGAGATGATTTAATAATGACAACGTTGGCATAGCTACTTTTGACTTGTGATTGATGCAGATGGTTTGGTGAATTCATGTTTGGGCTTATTTGATCTTAATTTTAAGTGACCCTGTTCGAGGGCACGTATCTCAAGATTTGAGCCATAGTGAAGGCTTCCTTGAAAGTTTAGAAAGATTGGATCTATAATGTAGAAGCTATATGCTTTGCACATGACCATGAAAAAGTTCAATAAGATGGTCTTTGGAAGAGGGGAAGATAACTAGTTTATAGTGTTACGCCATCCATAGTGACGAAGTCCATGATGGATTCATCCTCAAATTTTTTGATGGTATAGAGATCATTAATGGTTACTTTGTGTGCAATATTAATTGAGAAGTGTTCTAAAAATAATTGTGCAAGCTGAGAGAAGGAAAATATTGAATGTTGGGGGATATTGTTATACCAATCTAACGCAGGACCAACTAAAGACATAGGGAAAGTGAAAAACATCAAGTCTTGATCATGCACAATGAAATAACATGCATGTTTGAATGCATAGAGATGTTGCTGTGGGTCCTCTTTAGTATTAAATTTGCTAAATTTTGGGGAATTACCAATGTAGAGGATATGGTTTAATAGGTATAGGTGGATGGATAGGTTTGTTACATATTTTCTCATATGAAAATGAGACTCTAAATCCCAAAGTGACGGCCTCTAGGTTGGCTAATCGATTCACTAAGGCCTATATGGGATCATTGGGAATAGTTTGTTGAGGAATGAGAGGTGGTGGTTACATGTAAGAAGTAATGGATAAGTTTGTTATTGGATTTGTAAATGCGTGGGTGTTTGAGGAATTTGATATGGGTGAGTGCTAATCATGTCTGTGAAGGAAGGGTGGTTGATGAAATAATTGTTGTTGAGAAATGGGATATGGTATGATTGTTGGGACTAGGTAGGTTGTTGTGGAAATTGTTGAGTGGGGATGTGGGCATAAATAGGTTGATGGAATGGGTGAGACATTGAATACTAAAAAGGACCCATAAAAGGGGTTGGGAAGTAATGGCATGCATGTGTGATGTGAGAGGAACCTACTATTTAGATAGGGGATGTGATGCATGGGCATGTTGGATGGGGGCACTAGTGATAATTGTGGCTGAAGAGGTGATAGGAATGGTAGTTATAATAGTTGTGTTGATTGGAGGGAGATTGAGAGGAATGGGTATGACTAACTAAGTAGTTTGGTGGGATGGTGGATTGGTAGAAGATGAAGTGAGATCATATTGGGATATAAAAGTTCATTTACGATAAGTTGGGTTTTTGGGATTGGTCTGATAAGAGTAAATCTGCTGAAGTGGTGGACCATCTAGGGGAATTTGAATGGATTTCCTAAGGAGATAGTCTTGGAGAGCCATGGATTGGCATCAAGAAGTTTTTGAAACTCTACATCACCGAGGAAAGATAGGATTGCCAAAAGTATTTGATCTAACAGAAAGTGGGGTGGGCAGCTAGACGGGATAAATTGATGGTATAAGAAATAATTGGTCTCATCTAAGGTCGAAGTGTGAACAAGGGGTCCTTGGTGAGAAACGTTGATGAGGGGTTGAGTGCCCATGAAAGAGGTAATCAAGGGCACAAATGAGGTAGTTGTTGTGGTGGATGTTCGTTGGGATGAAGAACTATTTGAAGAAAAGTTATGTTCCATTTTCTTAGCGGTTGAATGAGTAATTACAAGCATGAAACAAATTTTAACCTAACCAAACTAGACAAACCAAGTGAATAGTTCTTTTTTTTTTATTTATTAAGAACACATGTGAAAAGAAAAAGAAGATGGTTGTAAGAGGACCTAGAAGAAGGAAAACTATGTTTGGTTTCAAGTAATTTATGGATGGAAATGTAAAATGGTTTCTATCGGTGATCAAATCCCAATCAGTGAACCAGGTGAAAGGAATGTTTTGATGTGTTAATTGGTTTGTGAAGTTTCAGGAAGTGTGTGGTAAAATGTGTGATGCGAATATTGAACCTCCTATTTAAACTATATAAGAGAAAGGATGAGAAATGCAAGTTATGTGTTAACACGGGAAAAGGAAGTTATGATGATGCAAAAGGGAATAAATAGAGAAAATGATGAATACATGTATAGCACTTTTCCTTTTTATCTGGCAAGCAAGTTGAGGCAAGCAAAAATTAGCCTCCAAGTAATATTTTGCAATAAAGAAAGCGATGTAGACTAGACTATTACATAGTTAGCGCAACAAAAATACCAGAGAGAATATGGAGCTATCAATGTGAGTATGTTGATTATTTAAATGAAAAACTACTTATGCGGTCAATGATCCTTCACAAAAGAGGTTAATAGTTTTCTACGATAATGAAAAGACAAAGTGATGTAGGATACCACACATGATCGTGTTTCGATTCTTAGATCACTTGTGGCAAGCACAAGAGAAGAGCTTACATGCAATGGGTTGTGATTAGCTTGAAAATAAAATGACAAGAACGTGTAGATGAATTCTATCAAAAGAGGGTTAGATGACAATGTGAGTAAATAATAATGATGTGTTGTAAAAAACGATATGCGGTATTGTCAAACAATGATGTTAAAGAAACACCGATCGTGATGAGTGGTATTCTTTGGAGATCTTGGAGGGATGTAGCGGAGTTGTGTAAATGTTATAACAATATATATCTTTGTGAGGAAATGAGGTAAGTGCAATCTGGGTGGTCACTGTAAAATAAAATAAGATAATTAGGTAACATGATTATAAAAAGTACGTTAAATGTAATTAAAAGATCTAATATTCATTAAAGAAGATCCTATGAAGAAATTTAAAAATGAGTAAGCTAAAATAAAAATGGTGTACTAATGTTAGAATGCAATGATTTTAAAAAGCTATGAAAGCTATACAAATATAGACAATATTAATAATACAAATATTAAAGTTAACCAAAGGCTATTCAAACATAAACAATATTAATAACACATAAAAAAACAAATGATGAAATAAAAGCTAAATGATAAATGATTAATGGATGTAGTGCGTTGTAAATGTGGTGCTTTGATATAAGATGTTTTTCCTAAAATCTAACTTGTGTTTGTTCAAGATATGTGGAGTTCACGTGGGTCGCATTGCATGTTAGGTATAATGTTGAGTCGGGCTATATCGGAAGGACGAATCAAGACTCGGTGAGGGGATGTAGACCTTTAGGATGAAAATGTGGATTTATACGAAAAGGTGAGGATGTGGACAAAAAGGTGGACGAAAAGGAGGAAAAGGCTAAATTAAATTAAGAATGCTTGAATATATCATATCATGGTAATGAAGTAAATGCTTAGCGTGGATCTATGCAATGTTAGATTTCAATCCCATATCAACACTTAACATGTGCAATTATAGGAATATGTTGACTATGTGGATATGGTTTGCAACTTTGGATTGAATAGGTGATGGAGATGGGAATGACATGTGAGTAAATAGTTAACAAACCACTGAGATGAGCTCAAGAACATAAGCGGTAGAATGGTAAGTCATTGTATGTGTGCAGAGATGTGGGGAGTCGGGGCTATGAGGATTGGGTGAAGCGGGGAGCTCGAGGGGAAAATAGTGTAAGTTTACCGACAAATTGTGATGCTTGTTATAATGTACATGAAGTTCTAGAGTATGAAGTTGATCCCCGAGAGCTATATTTCACAAACGATGTTCATATTACAAAGGGAACCTATCAAATTGCATTGTGGTGATCAATATAAGTTGTTATAAGGAGATTTATAGAGGATATATTTGAAGATTGAGAAAAATTAAGGGCATTTAGGGATGAGTTGGCATTGTTGAAGAGAGCGTAACCTACAAATGTTGTCTAGTTTTGAGGTAATGTAACTCGTGAATCCGTCCCATGATGATTATTATCGAATACTCACAAAAGGTGGAGTCGAGGGGGATGGAGACATATGGAGAGAGGTGGTGGATGGGTCGAAGAGAGAAAAGCTGTAGTGATAGGGGTGATAGGTAATGGTTAGTGAGTTGAGTAATAGGTAGGGTATTGGGAACCTGGGTAGGGAAATTAGTCACTCGGTCGAGAGGTGAGTTAGGATGTTAAGAGAGGGTAGAGTTGGTTCTATCGGGAAGTGGCCAAGTCGGCTGGGTGAGGTGAGTTGGGGATGGAGTGGAGGGTTGGGAGTGTGAGGAGAGAGCTGAGGGAATATCTTGGGTAGAGGGAAAGGGATAGGGTAGGTTTGGAGCTGAGTGGCTCGGTCGAGAGATGAGGGGTCCATCTAAGGGAATGAGGTGTGAGGAAGAAAGGGGAACGATTCGAGGGGATAACTTGGATTGAAGGGACGTGAGTCGGAGTGAGTGTCAATGGGAAGAGGTAAGTAGCTCGATGTAGGGTGGAAGAGTCAATGGGGATGAGGAGAAAGTGATTCGGATGATTGAGTGGGGAGAGGGGAGTAAGGTGGCTTGTTTATGGGTGGAGTGTCGAGTTGTGAGTTGAGTGGATTGGAAAGGATATGGGCTTGGTGGGAGCTCGAGTAGAAAGTGGGTTGGGCTAGGATGAGGTGGTTTTGAGTTGAGAAGAAGGGTAGGTGTGGAAGTGGCCAAGTTGGCCGAGTTAAGGGGTGATAGGTAGGGGGATAGGTAGTTTAGGGGCTAGGATAAAATTATCTTGTTTTGATTTTTTTTTTTTTTAATATATATTTTAATTTTAATTTATTATTATTATTTATTTAATAAAAAAATCTTGATACTAAATATAAACTACTAACTAATAAGCCGGATTGAAAACAACAAGAGAACTTACCTCCAAGACGACATAGACCACTGAATGTAAGAAGCACACCACATTGATGGAGATAACACTAAACCTTACAAACAAGTGAGTCTAAAAACGAAGTAATTTGCAAAATATATCTAAATCGATAAGAACTATAAAACAAGATAATGGTTATACTTACGACACCTACACAAGATGAGTAAAGTTACAAAAAATGACCATATTTTGGGTTTGGTCCCACCGGGCATGCCAAAATGTTGATCGGGTTTTCTTCATCCTGTTCAGATTAGTGAGCTAGATAACAAATAAACCAAACAACCTCGAATATGCAAGGGCTTAATACCTTGTGAGAATATGGTCAATAATCATACACACGCAAAGTAGGTGATGAGTTCCTCGCTAAAACCTTGGTAAAACCACAAATTAAAGAAACTAAAAAAACCGATTAGATATTTTATGTGGGGGTTTCTGACGAAGAAGACCAAGAAGTGTTAACTTCCTCGATGGATGTTAACCCTCGCTTAAGAAAAATTAATATGATAATGGAAAGATAACATACAAAATATGATATAAAGCAAATAAAAATATAAATAAGAGATAGATAAGAAGCATACCATGGCTTGAACTCAAACTGAAAGTAGGTCATGTTCATCCTCGAATATAGCCCAAACAAGTGCAGATTGGATAAGAGGATTCTCAAAATATAAAAACCAATACTCTTTCTACCGCCTTACAGATCACATGAGTGAACTCACAAATGTTATCAAGTTCCACTAAAAGAGCATGATGAAGTGCACACACATGTCGAGATCATGCAACAGATCATATTGTTCCCAAATAGATGGGTGTTGAACTATTAGCAAAGCAAAAAGAATCTTTGGTGATTTCATGAGAGGGGCTTGCCAATCGCCATCTACCAAAGAACCCATACTTGAATAATGTTGGGTGATGTTGGTGGGATTACTAGGGGATAAAGAAGGCACTTGGATGATGTTATGGTGGACTTGTTAAGATAATTACAAAGGCATGAAGATGATCTATGGTGACACAAATGACATTACAATGGCATTAAGATATGAAAAATGAAGAGTTATAATATCAAAGGTTCACTATGACTTCCCACTTGTTTCCGAAAGAGGGGGGAAAGGTCTGTATTTATAGCCTAAAGATGAGATTAACTTAGGGTTATCAGGTAACCTTGGTTTGCAAAGGTAACCCTAATTAAGTGAGTGGGGAGACATGATTTGAATGAGTAGGTGCAATAGTGGATCCATGTGGATTATTTTTCATTATTTAATTCATGAGTGGGGTGCATGATTTGAATGATTTTGGATGAGTGGGGTGTAGGATTTGAATGGGTAGGTGCAATAGTGAATCCATGAATTATTGAATTCATGAGTGGGATGCCTGATTTGAATGATTTTGGAGTATATAATTATTTAATTCATGAGTGGGGTGCATGATTTGAATAATTTGGAGTATTTGATTATTAGGTGAGGTGATGTGAATTAGTTTAAAATATTAATTATGAAATGGAATTACATGGAGCCCATTAACATATAATGATGATTAATGATTGAAGGAGATTAATTAACTAATTAAGGATGATTACGGGAATGTGTATTTTTTATAGGAATGAGATTTATTCAAATTTATGGGGGAAAAGGGATTCGAATGGGTAAACATGATGAGGAGAGAAAACGTGGGGTGAAGGGGAGGAATGATACCAAAACTAGTGTCTACACTTACAACACATTTATTCTTACTTACATCCATCATTAATCACATCCATTCTTAATTGTTTCCATCACATCTTACCCATATACATTCCAATCATCATGATCAAATTTAAACACAAAACATATAGTCCTAGTCCTCATAGCACATCACACATTTATATCAATACACATCCAAATTAACCATATAGTCATATGTTTATTTCATCATCATCAAATATAAAACAAACATATAATCTAAAATCATTATCACATCTAATATAAAATCCATCATCATGACATATAATCTAAAATCATCACCACATCAAATTAAAATTCATCACATCACATAATGAACACATGATAATCCATGAAAAAACCATATATCATATTCATCCATTTATCCTTAGCTTTATATTTCTCTCGATACATTCATCATCGATCCCTCATGGTCACCGTCGACTGTGGTCTTGTACACATTCGATAACCTATCCAAATCATTTCTTTCTCATCCCTTTTATCTACCTTTCTATTTAGAGATCATTTTGTAGGTCATCCTTCAACACTTACAGGTATAGCTTGCCATCCAACCTCCCTTTCTACCATTTTATATCATTCTTTAGTTTTTTCTCCTTCGAGATCCCTCTACAAGTTGACTCCAACATATCTAGACCTCCACTACATCTGTCTTGTACTCATACTCTTATAGTGTATGCGTATTCATCTTACAATCTAGATCCACCGGTATGTACTGATCCTAGTCATAAATCGACCCATATCAGTAAATATCAATTTATAGTTATTATAATCTTGTATGATTTTAAATCAGTCTCAATCTTTTTGAGATTGATAACATTGTTCTTTCGCATGATATCTTCTATTATAGTCATTACATCTCTCTTTCTAAACAAACAGGGGTTGACATCTATGAAAGGAAGCTAATCACTTCTTGGAACCGCATTGTCGGGAAATCCCCGCATATATTTATCTAATCCATCTTCATTTTAGTTTTTTAGGACTATCAAGTTGTTGTAAGAATCAACTATTTTGCACCCGTATCCATCACATCACACATCCGAGGTAACATAAATGCTCTATCATTTATGAGTTTTCAAGTTTCTTTATTTCTAGACCATTTACTTGATTAGGAGCAAAAATCTAGGTAAACATCACAGGCTTGAGAAAAATAAAAAAGGTGGTCAATTTAAATTTTAGACCGAATTGGCTCCTAAAACTTATAAGAATGATCTCATCAAACCTTTTGGATTCAAAATTATATAATGTTTTCCCACGTAACTCTTAGGGAATATCACGAGGTAAAAATCACTCTCTAGTGTTGATTAAGCTAAATATGGAAATATGTCTAATCTAATTGCTATTGTAGTAGTAAATAAATGCAACAATGAAGTACATAAATTAACCCAAGAAAAATAAGCCAAAATATATGAAACCCTAAGTAAAAAGAGAGGGTAAGAAGCCTTAGCTAATTCGTAGAAATCTCTAGAGGTGTACAAAGTGGAGAACTTGAAAATATGAAGCACTAACCATCACACCAAAGCTCAGAAAAATGTAGATCTAGAAGAATAAGCTAGACTAGGGTGCTTGAGAGGTACATGGAGGGGCACTGCGGGTGCCCTAGGATTGTTTCTAGGTTCTCGGGTATGTGGAAATGCTTAGGAAACCTCCTCTAAGTGGTCACTAGTTATTTTCCTTTGGTCGCTATGAGTTCACACAGTGATCCTGAAGTCACTAAAACCTACAATGAAGTATGAATAAAACCCTCAAATAGACATCAAATCCTAAAAAAAAGATGTAGAATGAGGGGTCAGATTGTCCTTAGCTATCACAATGGTGAACTTATGATTGAGTGCATTACACTACATCTCAAACCCAATGTAGTTCTTGTGTGTGTGTGTGTGCAAAATCATGCCCTAGGTGGCTCTTGTGCGTGTCACACTTGATAGTGAGAAAGTAAGATAGATGTAAAGAAATGTAATATATGTGTGCATGGAATAGAATGAAATTCCCTCCTATGAAGTGTATGTAAAATAACCAACCCTTGTGTCCCTTGGATGGTGCTAGATGGATGCAATGGAGCTCTTAGATGCTTGATGGATGTAACCTTAGGTGGTGATAGCTAATGCTTAGTGCTTGGTCCTTTATTATGATCACATAACTTTATATTTATATGATTCATTTGCTTGAATTTCGTAATTAACCCTAAAAAGGTGACTACCAAAAATATAAGATGCTCAAATGGCTAGAAAGGACCCAAAAGATGTGAACAAAGTATACTAAGGTCAAGGGCACCCAGAGGGGATGAGGGCACTGGGTATGGTGTCCTTTTGGGCATTGGTGTCATGATGATAAATGTTGAAGTATAAAAAGGAAGACTGAGCAAGTAAAGGTGTAAGACCAAAAGAAGTGAATAAAGCAAAAAATATGGCCAAATACATGGGTTAATTAGTACTTTTCTTACTTAGGAATCATATGAATAGTAGTATGTAATCAGGACTAGATAATTACCCAAAGTGTGTGATTTTGTGTCTACATTTTCCCCCACTTTATGTTGGTGAGTGGAAATCTCGGTAACATAAAGTAGATAGAGATGCATACTTGATAACCATGTAGATTGATGAGAAAGTGTGTTGAGGGACAAGAAAAGTGTGGAGTGATAAAATGTGAAGCGTGGATGTTAAGGAGGAGAAAGTGTAAAAAGTGATGATGAAAATGAACCTAGGGTGGAAACACATGTGTAGATGTCACGATGTGCTTGTTGTTATTGATTGATGTTGATGTTGTTGAATGTTGTGATTTGATGATGTTGAATACCACTTCCCATACGGATGGACCTGTAAAAAGAGAAGAATGAACAAGTAGTCAAATACACATGTATATGATAAAAATGTATGTAAAAGTATGTAAAAATGAAAATTGAAAAATGAAAAAGGAACATGTGCACTGATCCGTGATGAGGAAAGAGTGTAGAAAGGATCTTGAAGATGTTGTAGAAAACAATTTTTTGGGTGATCTCATGCTAGTTTGTGTTAGTCGCGAGTTTTTGGGGTGATCTCATGCCAATGATATGGAAGAAGTGTAGGGAGAAAATTTTGGTGTTATCCTCCAACCTTTAACTTGCTTCCCACAATGTAGGACACCACTGCAAATGGTGTGTAAAATTTTATCCAATGCGAAAGTGTTAAGGACTATATGCCCTATAAAAAGTTGTTGTGTGTGGATTTTTGTAGATTGTGTTGAACTACCAAAACATTGTGTAATTGCCCCCTAGTTATAGGCATCAGGAAGGGCCATGTGTTGTGATAAGGACCCAAGTCTGATTTTGATCCCTAAAAATGAAAAAAACTATGTTGTATCGGTACTATGTTGTGATGTGTAATGACTATTGATCTATTGTATGGGGTGATTGATTCACCCAAATGATGCCCCCCTCATTTGGGGTGCATGTGGACACATTTAAAGGAGTATATGGGCCCAAAGGAGGACCAACTATGCTAAAACTATGCCCTATAGGGGAAGGGAATGTTCTTGGTAGAAACCAAGGCACACATGCAAACAAAGTGGCTAGGAGACAAGTGTTAGTACAAGAAAATAAAAACACATGTATAAGACAAAATATATGCTAAGATAATGTGTAAGCTAAGACGTAAGAAGACAATGTAAACACGTAAGAAGAAAATGTAGACCACGTGAAAAGTGGGTAGAAACATGAGACACCACTCATGATGTCGCAAGACAATCAAGGCCGATGAAGCCTAAAGCAGACAATGTGCACACAAGACAAAGGAAAATCCACAAAATGATGGCATACAAAGAGCAAGCAATGACAAGTAATGTAACAAACAACCATGGAAGCAAATAGTCCTAAAAATAAATGTTGCACATGAAGCACCATTAACATGTTAGAAAGATAAAAAGTATGTCAAAACATGTATAATCTGATAAAGTAATGTGCTATGAAACAAAATGAAACAATAACACTTATAATGTACAAAAGTGGATGCCCCCAGGAGCCATTGTGGGACTGGTAATAGGTACTGCGCCAAACATCCATGTTGCGTGTAATAGATCTATAGAATCTATGATCACAACTAGAAAGGAAGTGAACATGCATGTGTGTATGATAAAGATAATGACATACAAGATATCTATCTAGCATGTGTAATAAAGTGACATGTGTAAGTAAATGTAAGCAAGAGTAAATGCAACCAAGATATGTAGTATGTTATGGATGGATGAGATGAATGGAATGCAAATGTGAATGATAGGATGTGTGTCCCCCCTTGAGTGGATGTGAAATGTATGCAATGAGGTTCATTTATTTATGCCCCTCAACAGTAAAGAATGAACCATAAATGAGAGTGTGTCATTGGAAATGGTTTGAAATGTGTGTATTGGAAAGATATGATCATCAAAGCACAAAGTGTAGAGTGTAAACATGTGAGTGAGTGAGTGATTTGAATATGTGAGTGTGATGAGGTCCATTTGAGATGTATACCCTCGGTATCGAGTATGGACCATGGAACTAGAGTGCGTCATAGGGTAATGACCACAACATGTAGAAGTAGATGTAAGAGAGATATAGTGTGAATGTGTATAGTGAATGAGATGTAAAATGTGGAGATAGAGATTATGCAAGAGAAGATGTCCTAAGTGTATGATGTGTGATGCATGAAGTATGTAGTATGTAAATTCAAATGTGTGTGTGTGAGGTTCATGTGTATAGGATTCCCTCAACAATCAAGTGTGAACCAAACATGAGAGTGTCATCGGGAAATGATGATACTAGATGTGTATCAAGATGTGTATGCCATATGTGAAAGTATAGATGTTAAGTGATGAGAAGATAAGACACTTGGTGATGTTAGGGGGGAAGAGAATAAGTGTGATGCCCCCAAGTGTATGAATGATGGAGATTTATGCAGCGATGTGAGAGGTACCATGCCATTATGGGAGAGCATTATTTGTGTTGTGATAAGAGTGAGGGCCAACACAATGGTAGGCCAAAGAAGCAATAGTAGGACCATGCGATGGTGGAAAAATTTGAAATGTGTCTTGGCCATCATAGGAGTAGTTTCTTTGAAAAATTGATTGGTTGGAGCTTATGTGGGATTGATGATGTTGTAGAAGACTTGATAGGAGAAGAAGGTGGATTGATTTTAGAGGAGGTTTGACTTGGTAGGTTTGAGAAGACTTGATTTTAGTGTAGTGTCATAGATGCCTTGAGAGGAGGGGGAGTGAGACTAATTTTGAGAGGTAGTTTCTTGACTTGAGGAGATTACATAGGGTGCTTGAGTGGTGTAGAAGAAGAAACATTAGAAGTGATGACTTGATTCTCATTAGACATAAATGAATCAGATTTAGGAACCCATTGAGATGTAACAAGTGGAGAGGACCATGTAAAAAATGTGTGCAGTGAATGAGATAAAACCTTGACGCTCAAGATGCTTGATTCTCATTTTAAAACATAGCAATCATTTTCATTATGTCCATTGATTTGATGATAATTGCAATATGGAAGACCTTGATATTTTGCAAGCCGATAAGGAGGATAACAATGAGTAGATGGAAAGTTGCTAATTAATTGATGAGTTATGAGTTTTGGAAGAATATCTTGTTCTTAGCATTGATTGCAAACTTGAGAGGGGGAGTGGAAATATTTGAGGTTCACTAATATGAGCACATGTAGAAGACATAGAATGAAGATGAGATGTAGAAGGAGAAAAACATGAGCCTAAGAAGCATCCTTAAGATGTTGGATTTCAGATTTTAGAGATGTAATTATGGATTCCATAGCCTGAAATTTATCTTGAAATAAAGAATGAAGAGCTTGAATGGATTTGCAAATAGATTGATTGGAATTGGAACCAAGAGAGTCATTAGAAAGATGATCAAAGATAGCATTGACTTGAGGCAACATGTTGATAGGAAGATACATAGTGTCTAGGGTTTTGTGGAGAGCATCTTTACAAGATGGGTGCATTTGAATAAATTAAAGAAAAGAGACTTGACAGACCTTATGAGCCATGATGGAAGAAAAAGAAGGATCCAAGAGTATTTGAACATGGGTTCACAAAATGATTAAGATAAATATGGAAATATATGCTAATTTAATTGTTATTGTAGTAGTAAATAAATGCAAAAATGAAGTACAAAAATTAACCCAAGAAAACTAAGCAAAATATATGAAACCCTAAGTGCAAAGAGAAGGTAATAAGCCTTAGTCGATTCGTAAAAATCCTTGAGGTGTATAGAGTTAGAGAACTAGAAAATACAAACGACTGACCAATTGCACCAAATCTCGGAAAAATGAATATCTAGAAGAATAAGCGGGACTAGGATTCTCTGGAGAGGGACAAGGGGGGCACATGCGGCAGTTTTTATGCCTATTTCTAGGCATCTGGATCTGCAGAAATGCTCAGAAACCTCATTTGAGTGGTTTCTATTTGATTTTATTGTTCTCTCCTTTAGTCTCACTATGAGGTCACACAATGATCACCAAAGTCGTTGAAACCTATAATGAAGTATTGACTGTAAAACCCTCAAATAGACATCAAATCCTAAAAATAAAGATGTTGAATGAGGGGTTGGAATGTCCTCAACTATCACAATGGTTAACTTACGACTTAACGATGCACTACATCTCAGACCCAATGTAGTTCTCTGTGTGTGTGTGTGTGGAATCATGCCTTAGGTGGCTCTTGTGTGTGTCACACTTGATAATGAAAAGTAAACTAGATGTAAAGAAATATAATAGATGTGTGCATGGAATAAAATGAACTTCCTCCTATGAAGTGTATGCAAAAATAACCAGCCCTTGTGTCCCTTGGATGGTGTTATATGGATGTAATGGATCTCTTAGATGCTTGATGGATGCAACCTTAGGTGGTGATAGCTAATGTTTAGTGCTTGGTCCTTTATTATGATCACATAACTTTATATTTATATGATTCCTTTCTTGAATTTCATAACTAACCCCAAAAATGCTAACTAATAAAAAGATAAGATGCTCAAATGGCTATAAAGGACCCAAAAATGTGAAAAAAGTAAACTAAAGTCGGGGGCTACCAAAGGGGATGAGGGCACTTGGTCTTTGGTGTCCTGATTGGGAAGCGGTGTCCAAGATGATAAATGCCAAAGTATAAAAAGGAAGACTGAGAAAGTAAAGGTGTAAGACCAAGAGAAATGATAGAAATAAAATAAACGTGGCCAAAGACATGGGTTAACTAGTACTTTTCTCACTTAGGAATCATATGAATAGTAAAATGTAATCATGACTAGATAATTACCCAAAGTTTGCATGATTTTGTGTCTACATGTGTCTATTTTTAGTAGTTGTTAGTGAATGAAGGGTTTCCAAATGTATATGTGGTGCTTTTTCACACCATGGATGCACTTTTCCATCTTTTAACTTGGTGCAAAGGTGAATTGGGTGCAAAAATGTGCCATCAAGGTGAAGAGGGAAGATTAGATAAGTTTCATCACTTAAGATGTTAGTTGAGTGGTTAGTGAGTGTTAGAACTCACATGTAATTTTGACCCCCTTTCCATGATCATCATGAGCCATGAAGAATTTGGGAAGAACTGCTTTGCACCTTTTCACTTGGTGTAAAATTTCATGAGGTGAGAAAAAGTGCGCCACCAAGGGAGAAAGGTTTTTGTCACTTATGTGACAACCTTGTGTGCTACGTAGGTGTTATACACTCATGTCTACAAGTTGGACCCTATAAATGACATCCCTCACTCATGGAACATTTTTTCACACTGTTGCACCTTTACACCTGGTGTAAAATTACATAAGGTGTACCCCATGGAAGCTTTCTCTCTTTCATTACTTACCAACTCAAACTAGCTTCCTAGGACTTGTTTTCCACTCACTCAACTCATCAATCTTGTTACCTCCTCATGTTGGCTATACCCATGGAATTTTTTTTTCTAAAAATGTTACAAATTTGAACCTCATGTACCCTTACTAAATGTGGTAAGGGACATAGGAAGATCCTAGACCCATTTAATAACTTATGTGGCTGGTATCATGATGTTGAATTATGCAAGAAATGGTCTCACTTTGCATCAATAACCTGATAGTTTTGAGGAATTGTAGTGTTTCAAAGGTTGAAGGATTTTCAAGTGAGGAAGATCTCTCCACTGGTGCATCGCAATGTTGTAGAAGTTCACTATTTCAAGATTTTTCAAAGGGGGAAAAGTGTTCATAGGTCTTCTGAGAACTCTTTATTAGTGCATCAATGTGGATGGTCATCATGGATAAATTGTTATCTTCAACCTCTCCGAGATATGATCCTTATCAAATTTGGAACATATCCATTCATTCTTGGGAACATTGTTCTTCTCATGTCTCATTATTTCTCCTCTTCTTTCCTCCTAATTCCTCATTGTACATGATCATGATGTTTTGTCCTATTCATTTAAGTGACAATGAAATATTTGCAAGATGTAAAAGTAATTCCTCAAATTATAATAGGGGTACTTAATTTTTTCTTTCCTAGGATAGTGAAAAGTCACAAGTTGAATAGGAACATGAAAATTCATGTGGGGGTAGAGGAAGAGTTAAATTGTAAAGATATAAAAGGAGATGACTCATCATTGTAAGGGGATGGTTAATTCTTGTTTAGTAGCTCCCATTTTCTTGTTTACTTCCTCTATACTCTTGTTTAGTGTTATTCTATCTCCATCTCAAAAAAGTTGGAAAATGGAAAAGTTCATCGACTAAACAGAGACTGATTGGAGAGATTCTTTCATAGCTTTCCAATGTTGATGGGAGATTTGGATTAGCTCATAGAGTGACATATTTAAAAGTGCTTGATGTAAATGTTTAAGAACATTATTTTGATGATAACATGGATTGATTCTTAGGGGGTGTGAGGATGGAGATTTTTCCTTTAGAAGATGGTGGATCGGGGGATTCGGTAGGGGCCACAGAGATGGAAAATTTAGTCCTATCTTGATACTAGGATTTTGGGTCTTAGGAATGAGCTCTCATGGATATGTGAATAATGCCAATTTGGAAGAAAGGAGAATTATTGGTGGAGGCCACACACTTACTTTTTGGTGGCAAATAGTTTTTGAAAGGGACTATACCCTTGAATACAAAATAAGGCCTATAAGCCGGAATAAGAGAGAAGCAAAGTAGAAAAGTTAGTGGAGACACACTTACTTGATGGGCTAGTAGGTGATGTTTAAAGAGGTTAAGATCAATAGTTTTAGGGCATGTTTAACTTGGTATTTTGATTTTTCATCTTATGATTGATAGGTTGAAAAATATGATCTGTGTTTGTTATGAGGTCATCCTTCTTGAAAATATATTAGATTACTACGTGAAAGAATTTACAATCTTTAGTGTGATGTCTTAAAATTCTATGATATGTTCAAACAGTGTCATACTTATACCAGGAAGGTTTCACCCATGGGGATTGAAGGGTTTGATTGAGGGTAGTGATATGGTTGATTATTGAACAATATTTTCAAAAATGGTAGTATAGTGTATTGTGGGATCTTGTTGGGATGATGATGAGGTCATGGGGATAATGGGTGAATTAAATGGTTTAGGGAAGGGATACAAGAGGTATGTTTTTATTAGTGATATTAGGTGTGGTTTTAAGTATGGGTTTAGATTCTATGATGGTGAGTGCATGTTTTGATGAGGGATGAGGTCCTAGGATATAAGGTAGTGAGGTGAATAAATCAATTAATTCATTCTATGATAAAGAGAAAGATAATTGATTAATGATTCCTCACCATCTAGTGATGAATTCAACAATAGACTCATCTTTAAATTGTTTGATAGAATATAGATTGGTGATGGATATTTTATGTGTGATGTTGATGGAGAAATGTTCTAGGAAAAGTTGAGCTAATTGTTTGAATGAGTACACAAAATATTGGGGATGTTTTTATACTAATAAAGGGTGGGCACGACTAACGACATTGGGAATGTCCTTAGTATAAGGTATTGATCATGGGATATGAGGTAACAAGAGTGTCAGAAGGCCCTGAGATGTTGTTGTAGATCTTCTTTGCTGTAGAATTTGGTGAATTTCAAAAAGTTCTCAATGTGGAGGGTATGGCTTGAAGGGAACCATTGGATTGATGGTTTCATTACAAATTTATTCGTAAGAGAATATTTTTGGGTCCTATGGTAGCGGCTTCTAGGCTTGTGATTCTACTCATTAAGGCTTGCATGGGATAGTTTTGAGGAGGTTGGATATTCATTAAAGAAGGATTAGTTTGTCCCTAGATAAAGGGATTTTAATGGTACTATTTATATGGTAAAAGGGGATTTTGAAAAGGGGAAGGTTTCTAGGCCCACTATAAGTTATCTAGGAACCTAATGGTTATGATGAAGAGTATATATATTTGTAATATTAGGGGATAGAAGTGTTAATGAGGTGCTTTGAGAATGGTGGATTTTTTAGGTGGGATGTAATTGTACTCTGGACACAGTCGTAGACATGGTGGAAGAGGAGAAGAGAGATAGTGATAACACTTGTATTGATAGGTGGCAAAGGTGTAGGGATGGATACAACTAGATTTTGGATTGAAAACAAGGACTCTTTGGAGCTCATGGGTAGGGATGTAATAAAGGATATCGCATAATGTAGCACACTAGAGGATCCGACCGAGAGAGGGGATAATTTGAGGCCATGTGGCTAATTGTAGGTGGCGAGAAGTAATGTGTGTTGGTGCACAATGAAATCTAGTTGAAGAGGTGGATGACATTAGTCTTGATTTTCTTACGGTGTTTTGTGATGAGATGGTATTAAGTTGAGAAGTGGTTAGTGGTATTGATGATGTAGATTTTGTGGCTTTGAAATGACTTAAGGTAAATACAAAATGACTTTTCAAAGCAACCGGTTGATATATGGGATCGATGTGCCAAGTAGGGTTATAAGTAATGGAATTGATGTATGGTCGGGGCCCAACTTATAATGGGGTATAAGAACAACCTATGTGAAGCAAGGTACCTGTAAAGGCAACAAGATTAGTGTCTAGGGTTATTTGAAGGTAGGGTCCCCCTTAGTAAATGACCATGGGAGAGGTGGTTTGGGAGTTTCTAACGCATCGATCTAGTGATGGGAGAACATGGAAATTCTTGGGTTGTATCTATGGATTATTGTAGTGGGTCCGATATGTCTATAATATTCTTGGCTCAGATTTTATCGAGTCGAACCATGAGATAATAAACAAACAATGAAAGACAATTATTTAATGAAAATCACATAATCAATAAGGAAGTTTTGATTATCTTAATTAGTTTTAGAAAGTGTGAACAAAAAAATTGACTTGTAAAGGTAATAGGAATTGGGCATACTAAGGTTGGTTTCAAGTGTGTTTAAGTAATATTCCTGAAATACCCAAAGGTACGTGAGGCCCAAATTTGTGTTAGTTTCATTAAAAAGGCATGGTATCGGGGCCTAACCCCTCACTTTACGCTCCCATAATGATAAAGGATTCGGGTTCTCAACTAATATATCTCCCACTAATTATTTATATTTAGCCAAAACATTGAGTCGTCTTCCCCCTTGGTGATGAAATCCAAGTAGGTAGACATGGGAGGGGATGTTTAGAATGTAATTTTCAAAGCATATAAGTGTGTCCCACTTGGTGGCAAAAAATATTTTAAAATATGACTAGTAAATAAATATTTAAAAATACTATAATTTTTTTAAAAACCAGGTAAATTTTGGATGCCCTGCACCTTGGTATTTATAAGATCTTAAAAATACATGTTTGGTCATGTTTTGGTTGTCGGACATATTTTTTGAAGGTACAAAAACTAAAAAAAGTGGAACATATTTATAAGCTATTTGATTATAAGTGGTTTAGTAGTGTGTGGAGGAAAAAGTGGTGAAAATAAGTTTTAACCTTTACTTAGACTAGATGACCAAACAACGATGAAAATGCACTTGTTTTTTAAGTACCAAAAGAAAAGTTTCCTTTTAATGAGGAAAACACACCAAATTTAATGCTTGAAATGAGAATGGGAACAATGGAAAAAATAAATACCTCTATTCACCAAATACTCATTTTTTGTTTTACACTCTCTATGAAATCACCAGGGGAACTTGATCTAGAAGTTAGTCAACTTGCAAGAAGTAACAAGAAATGGATTCTACTATAGAAATGTAGAATTTAATCAAAAAGGACTAGGGTCCCCCACTCCAGGCATGTCAGATGTTTTAGTATATTTTAGGATTCAATTTTACTTTATGAAATAAAATAATAAAACTTAGAACCTGATAGGGTTGAATGAAACACGTGGGGGTGATGATGAAAAGATGGTAGATCCAAACACGCACATGAAAGCTCCTCTTCCCAAAGGAATAGAAACTTGCACACATGTATACAACTTGAAAAAATAGATATTAGATAATTATGAGATGAGTTGCTTGGAAAAGGCTAATTTAAGAACTAAAGGGATTATTTTAAACCAATGATAAATTAAGTTGGAAATAATCAATAATAAGATTACAATTGATAATATAAAGTGATATGGATAATAAACTATGAATACAAAATGTTTGGATGTTAGGATTCAATCAACATCCTTGATGATGGGTTGAGGTGGATGTAAAATATTGTCCTAGTTGAGGTTTTCTCATCACTATGCTCAAGGAGAAGATCCAATCTGTTTATGAATGTCATCTAGATTAGGCATAAGGATGATGATGCATATGCTCAACTCATGGTTGATATCGTATTGTTCCCACATGAATGGTTGATGGACTATGGGAGATCTTAAATATTAGTAGGCTCGTGAATTGCTCCTAGAATGGTCATCTAATAGAAATGCAAGCTTACAAACAAGAGAACATTAGCCATGTTAGGAAATATAATGTTTACATTATAGTGGGATATTTACCAAAAGGTAAATAATAATTAGTTAGTTATATTATTGTTATATAAACAATAATATATTAGTTGGAGTTATTTTAACAACTCGTATGATTTGAGTTGTGTATTGTTACGTGAGTAACAATCACAACTAAATAGGATTATTGTTAGAGAAAATTCCTAATTTATAGGAGTTACATATTTCTATATATTTGTTGTATCTCTGTATGTTTAATGTCAAAGCAATATAAAGAGATAATATATGGAGAAGAATTAATCAAATTTCATGTATTGATTTGTTGCTTTTATATTTGGTATTAGAGAAGTGTCTTATTCTTTCGATTTTGTTGGGAGAAATGTGTATTTGATAAAATATAAAGGGGCAACATTATTATCCCTTTATTTCCTTGATTAATGATGATTCAAAAATTTAAATTTGTGCATTATTTTAGACTTTCAGATCGAAATTGGAACTTAGTCAATTACGATTCATGTGGCATCCTCTATTTGTCAGGTAAAATATATTTATATTTTTTTGGTCTATTGTAAAATATTTTATTTCTATGGAAGGAAGGCAAGAGCGTATGCTAAGTACAAAATATATAAAGATAAGCATTTGAGAAGAGGACGTGATCAAAACAGACCTGTGGAAGAGTGCTATTAGGTGGGATATTGGATTGTGTAAAACATTGATAGTTTTTAAATTGAGTGTGTATTTGATTCAAGCAAGAAAGCTATTTTTCTAATACATTCTATTAACAACTCCTTCACATTTCTAGATCTAATATTCTTATGGTTTCCCGAGTCTTGAGCTACCACTATGCCATGTAGTTCGATTTGGTCCTTCGCATGCTTTTATTTACATGTACTTTTAGCGTGAACATGGTATTGATATTTGCATACGATTCATAGAAGACATCAGTCATACCACAATTATTTTAGCTATCATTAAGCCCACATTCCATTATTGAGTGTATAGTTGTAAATACTGAACTATGGTTGATTTGTAATTTATATTGAGATTCAATTAGACATCGGTCATATATCTCATTAACTCTTTCAGATGTGACAAGTGAATTTTGTCTCTAAAGATTCCTTGCTAGAAGATTCTCAACCTTGAAAGTAAGTCCAAAATCTTCCATGACTTCCAAGTGTTATCTCCTCTCTACCACATGTCAAAAGTGTGGAAACAACTCATTTCCTTCATATCGAGAGTACACGTGGATGCTTAATCTATGAAATTATTTTTCTATCTATAAAACAAAGTCTAAATGTATTTAAGTTGTAAGTTTTTTTTTGGTATAAGTTCGTTTTTTTAATTTTTAAGTTTTTTTAATATCCTATGTCTCTTAGAGGGTTAATATGTTATTCAAGAATTTGACAAGTCAAGTAATTCTTTAAATAGTCATTGTGTCGGTTCATTAAGTATTGTATTTTTTGTGTCAATTTGTTAAAAGTCTAGTTGTTGTATCAATTATTAAGTCTTAGATGTTTATTAAATTGTAAAATTGTCAAGTTAATTTTGAGTTATCAATAGTCAAATTCAAGGTCTAGTTTTATATATCTTTCATCATTTCCTCACTCCGAGGTCATAGTTTGAAATAAAATTAAGTGTTATATGTCCATCTATTGTGTATTGAAATTCATTGTCAATCAAATATGTGATTTTAAGGATATTTCTTAGTCAACAAATTCAAAGTGTCAAAATATTGTAAAAATAAAAAAATTGCCTCACTTTTCAATAATTGGATGCATTTTCACTTGTACGCGACGTCCATCCTGTGGGGATAAATTGTACAATGAGCTCCATGATGAAATGCAGTGAGCTAGTAGTATGTTATTGGAGGATGGAGGCACTAGAGGATGGAGGAAAACCAACGACCTCTCGTCAGTCACCAATGATGGGGCTGCATAGAGTTGTGGTGGCATATATATAGTGTGAGTATATGCTTTTCAGTGTGGTTTCGTGCACTTCAGTTTTTACAATTTGTAGTTTTCAATAAGTGGAAATTTCACATTGAGGGGGGAACATGATTCAATGTTCCATTTCCATTTTTTTAGTTGTGTATGTGATTATTCCTACATAAATTCCCCAATGTAAAAACATAGTGAAGAATAGATAGCATAGTGAAATGTAGCATCATGAGTCTTGATGAGGTAGAACAGTTAGATGTGTTCATGTTCATACCTAGGTTTGTGGTTAGCCTCCTGAAAACCATTGAAGGTTGCTCATATGTGTTCCTGCTTGAGTTCCCAAACCATTAGGTCAGATATGTTCCCTAGAGTTATTGGTTGATAAGCAGATGATTCTTGAGCGTGTTCCCATCCTCGTCAGTCAGATGTGTTCTGATAAAGTGCATGGTGATAGGGAATTTGATGTGTTCCTTCTTCTACCTTCAGTTTGAGTGTGTACCAAGATCATGAGCGCGCAGAGGTGGCAGGCTAGAGGAAGTGTGAAATTATTTTACTACCATGTAAACATTAAGGGGGGATGTTAGGAAATATAATGTTTACATTATAGTGGGATATTTACCGAAAGGTAAATAATAATTAGTTAGTTATATTATTGTTATATAAACAATAATATATTAGTTGGAGTTGTTTTAACAACTCGTATGATTTGAGTTGTGTATTGTTACGTGAGTAACAATCACAACTAAATAGGATTATTGTTAGAGAAACTTCACAACTTATAGGAGTTACATATTTCTATATATTTTTTTATCTCTATATGTTTAATGTCAAAGCAATATAGAGAGATAATATACTGAGAGAAGAATTACTCAAAGTTCACGTATTGATCATTGTTACTTTTAGAAGCCATTATTTAGGAATATTAGGAAATATATCAAAATGTATTAAGAGTGTAAATATGGGTATTTAGATAGGGATCAACATTGATCTACATGATTGGCGTCAGCATTGATCTTTGTGTATGGAATCACAAATGTGAAATGATACCAATCCTTTAAAAAGAATGATATTACAAGAATGTGCAAGGTTTGGATGCTTGTTATTAGTCCTAAATAAAAATGTCTACTAGTAGGGTGGACATACCTTTGTGAAAATGATGGTTTGAATGATTAGATTGAGAGGATAATTTCTCCAAAGGGAGAATGATGTATTGAGATGTTTCAACTTCTCCACGTTAATGTGAGGCTCTAGTTCAACATTGTAATTGTTCAATACATGAACCCCGCCACTTAGAATATTTTTGTATCCTTGGGTAATGGCACGGGCTGATTTTTATAGGATTGATGTCATTTCAATGAATCGACACCAATTCCCGCACCGATGGCATAGATTGAGGATTGCACGATTCCTATATTTTTAAGGAAAATGGTTGAATTTGGTTCCAACCATCTCTTTTTTCATGATTTTTGGGTTTTATAGTGGTTTTGAAGTTGTTTTGGCTCATGGGGAGTTTTTTAGGGGGTTAAGGTTTTTTGTTTTGTTTTTTATTTTGTGTTTATGAGTGGTTCTTGTAGACACCTAAATCCAAGTACATAGTTTTAATACTAAAATTGCACTTTTTATCCTCTTTTCCATACTTTACATTATAATTAGTGATTTCATGCTAATTAGCTAATATTCCCCTTCATTTCAGTTAATTAATGACACTTAGTTAATTAACTAGCCTTCCCCCATGTAAAATTTTAGTGGTGAATATTCATTAATTCATGAATATTCTAGTTTTTAAAATTTGAAATTGGTAAATTTTTTGGGAAGGGAGTAGGCATGGGTCGCCAAAATTTTCTAGGTACAAGTTAATTTTAGGGGTTATTTTCATCCCTACGAAAGAAATTCACAATATTCACCTTAATATTGTCATCGATAACATATTTTATCTTTGCATCGGTGACAACATAAATATATGTTGTCGTACCGAAAGATAAAATATACTACCGATATCATCGACATATATTTATGTTGTAGGGTCGATAGATATAAAAATTATATCGAGATGGTAGCATATTTTATGCTATTGGGTGACAACATAAATATATGTTGTTGGTCATTAACATAAAATATGCTACCAAATGCGGTAGCATACAAAAATCTACCGTTCGGTAAAATAGACAAAAAAAAGAGTATGGGATTTTTTTGCTTGCGCCATATTTTGGGAGGAAAAATTTCTCATTGAGACAATCATTTTAACTACTAACATAAAAAAATTTCAAAAAAAAAAATTCCCATACAAAATTAGAGATTTTTTTTTATTTTTCACAAAAATCACTTTTTTAATTTTTTTGTTTGCGCCATATTTTGTGAGGACAGATTTCGTTGAGTCGATCATTTTAACTACTATTGTCAAAAAATTATTTTTTAAAAATTACATATATTTTTGGCCAACATCATATACTATTAGCCAACAACATAATATATGTTATCGGTTGGTAGCATAAAAAATGCTATCGGTGACAACATATTAGTGTAAAAGTCATTTTCCGATTCACCATTACTAAGTAAAAGTCAATTTTCCTAAATTTGCCAATGAATTTCTAAAAATATATTTTAGGGGGTCTTAAAATTTTCCTTGATTGTGATGGTCATTTATTTTAATAAGTGATGAGCCACCACTATTTCCTCTAATATTTTGTGGATAATGGCTTCATGGTCAAAGTTAGCATCCAATAATAAGATATGGGTGAATGCATGACAATATTTTTATTTGTCAAGTAAATGGACCTAATTGACATGCCGCCGATAAAATATACTATCATTAACCAAGGAGGAGAAGGAAAGAAGTATATGGAGGTGAAACATATGTCTTAGGGAGATAGTCTGCAACTCTTCCATAGATAGGGTTGACGATTGTCTTTCTAGGAAGTAGACAAGATATTGTCTCCATTGGATCAAGGAGGGTTTGAATAAATGTTATGAATGGTTATTTAGAAGGAATTATTAGGATTAATAATGTATGAGGCTGTGTCATCCATAAAATTTTGATTCTAGGTTTTTTAAGACATGAAGGTTATTTTGAAATTAATTTTGAGGTTGATTTTGAGATTTATTTGGTTGATGTTTCTCAAACACACACATGAGATAATCTTGCTTATATTTGTTGAAGCACAATAACTCTACTTTGTACTCCATAAGGTTGATTCCTTTAGATTCAAAATAGAGGTGGACAATAATTTATGTTTTCCTTGTATTTATTTACATACCAATTGACATCTATATGTAGTTGTTCTCAGGAGCTTACAAACTTATAGATGGAGCTTATAAAATTCTATGGTGTTCCCTAAGACCTATGCTAATATTGGACTAAGTGGTTACAAGAACATTTTACATTATTGGCTTTAATGGCCACACTCTGTTTTCTTGACTAACAACAACCCAACTAACCCCAAAATGAAAAACTCGTCCTCCTTTTATATTGTGTGTCCAATTGTTATCTTTCTTATATCTCATGTTTGAATTGTATTTAGGGTAGGATAGATGCTTCTTGGCACCTCCAAATTATCCCACTTGAATTCAAATTTGAACTAGTCCTCTTTAATGATCTAACCTATTGTGCTTCTAGTTGTGCCATATCGATCCACTTGTTGGATTTCTTGATAAATCCACCCTTGTCAACATCCTTGTAAGACAACTTCGACACCTTTTTCATTTCAATAACTCCATATTTATGTGCACTCCTTTCCTCTTTATCCTCCACCACGCCTTCATTATCTTTCTACCATGCACTCCTTTTCTTGAGTTTCACCTCTTTTAGTATTCTTCGTATTGTTTATGTTCTTATAGGCCTTCTTTAAAATATTTGTGCGCACTTTATCCTACTCTTCTACAAACTCCTGTGTGTCTCTAGTATTTAAGGCCAAGTCAAGACTCCACCATTCTACCAAAATCCTATGTGCATCCCCATGCCTTATCTTCTAAAAAAATTCTATGATTTCCTTCTCTATTTTCTCTTCTTACTCCAAATTATTCTTCCATGTGCCTTCCAATCCTTCCGTACCTTTGTGCTTTCCTCTTCACTCTTTGTGCCTTCCTTCTTACGTGTGTAGTTCCCACACATGTGGGACCAAACCAAAAGATAAAATTAAGAGGATATATATTTAATTTCATTTACTTGATACAACTATATGACACCACTTAGGCTCACGAGGAAATTCTCAACATCACATGTGGCATCTACACAAACATGAAAATAATCTGAAACAAGATGATGACACAATATACACATAAATGTCACACTTTTATAAATGAAAAAGTATAAATAAACAACCCAACCACAATATGAACATCGTGAATAGGCACCTTCCACAACACAACATTTTCATGGTTATATATTTATTATAATCACATTTCATTATTTAACCTTAAAGATTTGAAGAACACTTAACATGTAAACATACATTCTCATTTTCTCTAGACTACATTTCCTTTATTTCATTTAACACTTAACTTATAATTTAGTTTGTTCTCCTTTTACACTTAATTGTATAACTCAACTGTTAATATGAACATTTTAAACACACATGAGTCTACTAATACTTGTTCTCAAGCTAAGGATTCATTTCTCAAGAGCATGTTTACTTGGTATTGTATTTTACCTTCATTGCAAGAAAAGGAAATTCACATGAAGTAAAAAGATGGACTATTAAGTCTAAGAGTGGATAGATTCCCATGTTCCTCTTTCATTATAACTATTAACACTAAGGATACACTCTATTTATATTTAGGTTATTACGACTAACTATGTAATTTAACTCTTTGGGTTTACATCACTTGTGATACATATATGATTCACAATCCACTTGTATCGAATTAGGATACACATGGAATGATTCATTTTAATTGTGTTAACATTGTGAGGGTTTGCATTGAGTTAAAGGGATGAGTCTCAAATTTCACTTTACTCCTAATCCATCATCTTAAGAATTCAATATCGGTAGCTACGAGTTAAATTACAGGTTTTAACCACAATTAAACTTCTTAATTGGTCCTAGGATTAATTTATTTCCATTTACCCAAAGGAATATAGGCCCTTCGATAACTCGGGAACTAGAGTATGAAACCATGTTTAGCTTTACAAAACCTTTTTAAAAGCCCAAAATATTATGTTGTTATTAGCCAAGATAAAACCTTTATCCCTAAGATATAGAAATTCTGCATTATGGTTTCTTCACAAAGTGAACTTGGCACCACTAGAAAATCTTTTAGTTTCTTACTTGAAGAAGACAATTTGGCCATGAAGAAAAGGGACATTCCCAAGAGCAACAATTAAAGGATGGGCAAGCTACAATGTTCACCTTCTACAGAGATGGTAAAGGAAACATAAGTAAGACTAATTGTTTGGCATATGGTAGAGCCTAATCTTGATATGAAAATGG